>MU827302.1:0-275889 GCA_029204205.1 Desmophyllum pertusum | reverse complement strand
GAACTATAATTTCACGATGTTGACGAGAGCTCTCCGAAGTTCGACGTTTTATATTATTTTAAAACCAATCACCACCTGAGACGTAAGATTTATTTCTTATCTTAAATACCCAAAACTACTAAATAGTACTATGATATTAACCCAAAATATGCTCTCACATTATCAAGTCAAAGTACGAGTTCGAATGAAAGGCTATTAATACTAAATACAAACAATAGGTTAACTTTAGTGACATGAGCATAAACACATGCAACATACCCAGACGAAGTAACGTGTTAATCATTAGTGCCTTTTGTTAGAAAAAGATCAACACGTTTACTGCGTCTGCGTATGTTGCTTGTGTTTATGCATATGTCGCTACTGAGTGAAAAACAGCCATAACAGACCTCTTTAGCTTGGTTTGTTTGTTGTCCCATTTCAGACCAATTGTTCTTTCAAATTGAATCATATTCGAGTGTACATGAACGAATATATTTCAGAATAGACAAAGGAACAATTCTCAAGAGAACACGCGTTGTCTGAAATGGGCAATTTACATACGAAGCTTAAGAGGTCTATTGAGTATAGGTGTTTCTTAAACAAGGTAATCAAGCACAATTAATCTATATAACCGTGAAAAGGGCTATTCGTTGTTTTGCTTGAGGCTCGTAGCGTTAACATCTCGATCCACATCTGATCTTCAAAGGTAAGTACCTAATTTTTTAGTATAGTAGGTCCACATCAGCCCTTTGGCGGCCTTATTTCACAACCTACTTATCAAATAAAGTATGTATGTATGTATGTATGTATGTATGTATGTATGTATGTATGTATGTATGTATGTTATGTATGTATGTATGTATGTATGTATGTATGTATGTATGTACCTTGACTCGCTTCAATTTTAAAACTCGGCAAATTCGACGTGATCCTGACCACCTTTCCTCTTTCTTTTATTTTCATCTTCCACTTCAGTTTTTTAGTTCGATGATAAAACCAGCTTCATATCATGTCGGTTCAGTTTTGTTTCCGCGCTATTAACCCTTTCACTCCAGAGTCAAACCTTGAGTCAATAAATGTGGTTGTACGCTTTTTTAAGTCTGTGGATGAAACCCTAGTGTGTGACCATTCAAATGAAAGCTATTGAGCAGCACTTTCAAGTGGTACTGTTTATTATGCTGTAACAAGGTGGTTCTAACTTTTGAGTCGGTGGATGAAACCCTAGTTTGTGACCATGCAAATGAAAGCTATTGAGCAGCACTTTCATGTGGTACTGTTTATTATGCTTGTACAAGGTGGTTCTAACTTTTGAGTCGGTGGATGAAAACCCTAGTTTGTGACCATTCAAATGAAAGCTATTTGAGCAGTACTTTCACGTGGTACAGTATGTGGTCCTATTTCCGGTAGACTGCAAAACAGTCGTATTTTTTTTGCGTACGACGCGCGGTCTTCGAATGAAAGGTCTGGAGCGAGAATTGAGCGGAAAAAATAACGACTGTTTTGCAGTCTATAATTCCGGCCACTTTTAGTTCATCGCGTATTTTTTCCATTGGAAAACGAACTCTTTCGAAGAAACGACTCTTTCCTAAGATTTATTGCTCTATTTCCTTTCGTAATCTTGCTTGATGGCTTCCTGTTATTGTTAAAGAAGAGAATTTCGAGTTATCGCGAAGGTAGGTGAATTTGTTTTTGCTCGACATTCGTTGGGTTTACGGCGCTTCAAATTACATGGTTATATTTAGAATTCCCGTTTGTCTTTATTAGTCCATTAATAGCGCTAATTTTTGGTGTAAAATATTATAGAATGAATGACCTTTCTGGCAGACGCAAAAAAACAATTATCTACAGGTTGAATATATGTCTAAAATTACGACTCCAAATATTTCGACGTGTTTTTAGTTCGAGGTCCTAATTCCGACCACCTCTCACAAAACCTCTTGTCAGACTGGCCGGGGCCGCAGAGCGGCTTGAATACCGTGCACTTATTTCGTTCCTAAAACAAAGCTCTCTTGGTATAATTCGCCTTTTCATTGATCGATATGCATGAAAGATGATTAAAAGTCACGGAAATTTATGTCTGTGAATTGTTTATGCGTACATTTGTATGCTTTTCGTTGTGGCCGGAATTAGGGACTCGTTGGCCGGAATTAGGGCCGCCAAAGCGAACCTCTATTTTCGATACTACAAGATTTATCGATAAAGAACAAAACCTGTCGCTTTTACATATGATAGGTAAATGTTGTGACAAGACACAGGTCAAGTTTCAGCTCAAGGCAGTTCTTCCAATGCGAGAAATTGCACGTTCGTGTCTTTTCTGGCCGGAATTAGGGCCACATATATACTGTACTGTTTTGTTTTTGACAATTTTGCAAAATGAAATTCAATTTTTTACTCAGTTTTGAACTTAGCTCTCTTGGGAGTGAAAGGGTTTAGGTGCCGCCGCATTTTGAGAGAATTAGTTAACAAAATATCAGTTTTTCAGGGTTAAAAAATACCTCAAAAAATACATTTTTGGGCATGAACTTAATAATCTAGGTTAGTGCAGGAAGTGAAACAAATATCATCATGAATGTTTCCACCCCAAGGACTAAACTACACACAAAATATGAAGGGAAGTTTATTTTGACCATTTCCAATTTGGCTCAATCCTTAACGACATTCGTTCTTAAATGAGGCTAGTTACGTTTACTTGTGCAAAATTCAAAAGAACTATAATTTCACGATGTTGACGAGAGCTCTCCGAAGTTCGACGTTTTATATTATTTTAAACCAATCACCACCTGAGACGTAAGATTTATTTCTTATCTTAAATACCCAAAACTACTAAATAGTACTATGATATTAACCCAAAATATGCTCTCCACACTATCAAGTCAAAGTACGAGTTCGAATGAAAGACTATAAATACTAAATACAAACAATAGGTTAACTTTAGTGACATGAGCATAAACACATGCAAACATACCCAGACGAAGTAACGTGTTAATCATTAGTGCCTTTTGTTAGAAAAAAGATCAACACGTTACTGCGTCTGCGTATGTTGCTTGTGTTTATGCATATGTCGCTACTGAGTGAAAAACAGCCATAACAGACCTCTTTAGCTTGGTTTGTTTGTTGTCCCATTTCAGACCAATTGTTTCTTTCAAATTGAATCATATTCACGTGTACATGAACGAATAAATTTCGGATAGACAAAGGAACAATTCTCAAGAGAACACTCGTTGTCTGAAATGGGCAATTTATTTAAGAGGTCTATTGAGTATAGGTGTTTCTTAAACAAGGTAATCAAGCACAATTAATCTATATAACCGTGAAAAGGGCTATTAGTTGTTTGCTTGAGCTCGATAGCGTTAACATCTCGAATCCACATCTGATCTTCAAAGGTAAGTACCTAATTTTTAGTATAGTATGTCCACATCAGCCCTTTGGCTGCCTTTTTTTCGATTTTTTTCACAACCTACTTATCAAATAAAGTATGTATGTATGTATGTACCTTGACTCGCTTCAATTTTAAAACTCGGCAAATTCGACGTGATCCTGACACCTTTCCCCTTTCTTTTATTTTCATCTTCCACTTCAGTTTTTAGTTCGATGATAAAACCAGCTCATATCATGTCGGTTCAGTTTTTGTTCCGCGCTATTAACCCTTTCACTCCCAGAGTCAAACCTTGAATCAATAAATGTGGTTGTACCTTTTTAAGTCTGTGGATTAAACCCTAGTGTGTGGCCATTCAAATGAAAGCTATTGAGCTGTACTTTCAAGTGGTACTGTTTATTATGCTGTACAAGGTGATTCTAACTTTTGAGTCGGTGGATGAAACCCTAGTTTGTGACCATGCAAATGAAAGCTATTGAGCAGCACTTTCATGTGGTACTGTTTATTATGCTGTACAAGGTGGTTCTAACTTTTGAGTCGGTAGATGAAACCCTAGTTTGTGACCATTCAAATGAAAGCTATTGAGCAGTACTTTCACGTGGTACAGTATGTGGTCCTAATTCCGGTAGACTGCAAAACAGTCGTATTTTTTTGCATACGACGCGCGGTCTTCGAATGAAAGGTCTGGAGCGACAATTGAGCGGAAAAATAACGACTGTTTTGTAGTCTATAATTCCGGCCACTTTTCGTTCATCGCGTATTTTTCCATTGGAAAACGAACTCTTTCGAAGAAACGACTCTTTCCTAAGATTTATTGCTCTATTTCCTTTCGTAATCTTGCTTGATGGCTTTCCTGTTATTGTTAAAGAAGAGAATTTCGAGTTATCGCGAAGGTAGGTGAATTTGTTTTGCTCGACATTCGTTGGGTTTACGGCGCTTCAAATTACATGGTTATATTTAGAATTCCCGTTTGTCTTTATTTTGTCCATTAATAGCGCTAATTTTTGGTGTAAAATATATAGAATGAATGACCTTTCTGGCAGACCAAAAAAAACAATTATCTACAGGTTGAATATATGTCTAAAATTACGACTCAAATATTTCGATGTGTTTTTAGTTCGAGGTCCTAATTCCGACCACCTCTCACAAAACCTCTTGTCAGACTGGCCGGGGCCGCAGATCTAGAGCGGCTTGAATACCGTGAACTTATTTCGTTCCTAAAACAAAGCTCTCTTGGTATAATTCGCCTTTTCATTGATCGATATGGATGAAAGATGATTAAAAGTCACGGAAATTTATGTCTGTGAATTGTTTATGCGTACATTTGTATGCTTTTCGTTGTGGCCGGAATTAGGACTCGTTGGCCGGAATTAGGGCCGCCAAAGCGAATCTCTATTTTCGATACTACAAGATTATCGATAAAACCGGAACAAAAGCTGTTGCTTTTACATGTGATAGGTAAATGTTGTGACAAGACAAAGGTCAAGTTTCAGCTCTAGGCAGTTCTTCCAATGCGAGAATTACACGTTCGTGTCTTTTCTGGCCGGAATTAGGGCCACATATATACTGTACTGTTGTTTGACAATTTTGCAAAATGAAATTCAAACTTTTTTACTCAGTTTTGAACTTAGCTCTCTTGGGAGTGAAAGGGTTAAGGTGCCGCCGCATTTTGAGAGAATTAGTTAACAAAATATCAGTTTTTCAGGGTTAAAAAATACCTCAAAAATACATTTTTGGGTATGAACTTAATAATCTAGGTTAGTGCAGGAAGTGAAACAAATATCATCATGAATGTTTCCACCCCAAGGACTAACTACACACAAAATATGAAGGGAAGTTTATTTTGACCATTTCCAATTTGGCTCAATCCTTAGCGACATTCGTTCTTAAATGAGGCTTGTTATGTTTACTTGTGCAAAATTCAAAAGAACTATAATTTCACGATGTTGACGAGAGCTCTCCGAAGTTCGACGTTTTATATTATTTTAAACCAATCAGCACCTGAAACGTAAGATTTATTTCTTATCTTAAATACCCAAAACTACTAAATAGTACTATGATATTAACCCAAAATATGCTCTCACATTATCAAGTCAAAGTACGAGTTCGAATGAAAGGCTATAAATACTAAATACAAACAATAGGTTTAACTTTAGTGACATGAGCATAAACACATGCAACATACCCAGACGAAGTAACGTGTTAAGAGTGAATGTTACCAACGGTCAGACATTGGTGGCCACAGCCGAAAAATCAATTCTGCTCATATTCTCATGTTAGGTAGACCTTAATATGAAACAAATCACTGCATACTTTGTTTGGCTGAATATCGATTTATTTTCGAGAAAATCGGATAATAACCGAATTCTGTCAAAATGCCGCTTTTGGAGCTCAAAATTTAAGGCGAATCTCGAAGCTTCGCGTAGCAAAATGAAACATTCTAGGACAATAAAAACTACCAAATCTTAAAGAACGATATCGAAATATATGTTGAGAGCAATTTGAGCAATTCTTGTCTTTTTATTTACAAAATATAATTAAATTTGTCCGACCTACTTTTAACTCGATTAAAAATAGATCAAAACTAACCTATTATTTAAGTATGTGCTACACAAAGTAATTTGCTAAAATCTGTCATTTGGAAGGCGAAGGGTGCTTCTTTTCGATCCCCAAAGGATTTTTTGGGGAAATGATTCAGTGCGATGTAATAAAATTTTAAAGTTGGCTAAAATGCGCTGATTCAACGGATACCGAAAAGTCTCCTTAATTAGTTCAATGTGCACATACACGCAAAACTTTAAGACGAAATCCATTAGAAAATCGAGTAATATTTATGGCCAGTGGACAAAAATCTTGTACTACGACGCCATACGCTTTCACGCTTAAACTAGACATTCATGAGCCATACCTTAACGGTATTTACCAAATAATATAACTCCACAATCCTTAAATTGCTTTCCGCCTTGAGTTTCCTCCCGTGAATGAGTTGAGTCATAAGAAGTGGCAGCCATGTTTCTGGGAAACATGGCTGCAAACCTCTTATGACCTTACCCATTCACGGGAGGAAACTCAAGGCGGAAAGCAATTTAAGGATTGTGGAGTTATATTATTTGGTAAATACCGTTAAGGTATGGCTCATGAATGTCCTAGTTTAAGCGTGAAAGCGTATGGCGTCGTAGTACAAGATTTTTGTCCACTGGCCATAAATATTACTCGATTTTCTAATGGATTTCGTCTTAATTGTTTCGCAGTTTAGTATACGTTCAACCTACAACTAATTTAACATAAAACCTCTAACCTTTATGTTGCTGTATCAAAGAAGAGGGCTGTAGTCCTGTAGTTGTTGCTTCCTTCGCGATAATTGCAGCTCACTGAAAGATGACCAGCACGCCGTGTTTGTTTAGTTAAGCATAATTCGGAACGTGTTTGATGAGAAGATTCTCTGTTTCCATTTTCGTTCAAAAGAGCAGGCTTCAAGTACTCTCCACAAAAAGCCTTTGTTTAACCATTAGTTTTGAACTGAACAGCGTACCAAATGCGTTAATTCTAAAACATCGTCTCTTGTCTTGTAGCTTCTTGTGGAATTTACCGCTAATTACGGTCAGAACGGGTTTCAAATGAAATCGACAACTACATGTAACGCAAGAAAGGAACCGGAAGTTCATTTTTATGAGGGATGGCTGGAAGAGGGTGGGGTATACAATTTAAAAGCCTTATTTCATTTATAGTTTCTTGTTTTATTTTTAATCTATTAGGTGAACATTTATCGCACAAGTGCATATTTTCTGACATTTGGAATTAAAAACTGAAAATCCGCAGTACTGTAGAAGGGGGAAATGAGAATAATAAATTCAATACACTGAATTGCAGTGAAAACTGCAAGCGAGAAATGCTCTGCTTTATCTGAAAGTATCTCAACTAAGGCCATATGATCACTTTGAAAAGCTTTCACGACCAGGAATAATGCCTGATTGTTGGGATCGTTATCAATCTGATTAATCAACTTCCGTTGTTCTCCCGAAACCTGAAAACCCCCAAATAATCCCAGGCCAAAATGGGGTGTATTTCAAGTTGTATATTATCTGCCTTGTAAGCCAGCCATAACTTTCAATAAAGTTGTAATATCATTGTTATATTTTCCCAATAATCTAGCTTTAGTCCGGTTGCGCATAGTCAAAGACCAAGACCCCTTTATATACATTGAGCTACTGTATTTACTTTTCCCCACTAATATGATAATAATAATAATAAAAATACATTATATAGCGCCAAAATCCAAAAGTCCAACGGCGCTATATATACATGTAGCCCTGGTCCAGTCATGTGTGGACAGGGAGAATAAGGGGCCGCCAACGTTTTCACAAGTTACCCGCTTAACGTCCACGGGACGTTTAGGTAGGAGGTGGTTTCGGAGGCACCGGATATGGACATTAAGCGAGTGTTTCACGGTTGGGCGCATGCGCCGGCTTATCAGCTTTTATCCGTTTAAAAAAACCCATTCACATGCACTTTTGATACTTCAGTAATCACATATTATAGTTGGTCCAAGCATAACGACGAATGACCAAAATTCGCAAAAAAAATCAAAATTCAAACTGATAACACCGAGAATGTCGACATTTGAATACCAGAATAAATAACAAGAATAAATCCTTCGGGCCAACACTTTATTGTGGTGATTTATTCTGGTATTCAATGTCGGCAATTCTCGGTGTAATCCGTAAATTTTGGTTGACTGAGGAAGTCGCCCTTGTCAAAGATACTACTAGAGCCTTCGCTGTGCCTCGCTCTTCGCATTGCTTTCCATATACTCGTAGGATCAGCCCTTTTCCCGATGCGTTCTCCAGCTTGGAACCGTGCTTCAGTATCGTAGCCACAGTGAGGTTATTTCTTGTTAGTGCTGCTGACTTTAGAGCCCATCCCATCGGTAGCACTGGGTCACCATCCTACAACGATATCAGTCTGTATCTTCAACCCCACCCTCTTCCAGCACCTATCAAAAAATAACCTCCGGTCCGGAAGTTAAGAACGTATCTGTCATTTTCTAAAGCAGAACATTTCTCGGCGTTCAGTTTTCAGTGCAATTCAGTCTATTGAATTTATTATTCTCATTTTTCCCCAGGGCTAGATTAGTGGGGAAAAGTAAATAGCTCAATATATAAAGGGTTCTTGGTCAGGGACCGCGCAAGGGGAGGGGCTAAAAAAAATAATAATAATAATACATTTCCAGAAGTCATTTCACTAGTTAACGCTTTTTACTGGAAGTTGGTGATAAAATTTTCCTTTTGATCTGCAGAAGTTCGCTAGGGACAAAAGTTGCAATGACCATTAGCAAAGTAGACGCGGTCACAACTGAACAAATATCAAGAGTTAAGATAACTTTGAGTTGACTGACAGTTTAAACTATTGAGCAGTTGTATCTTGCATTTATAAAGAAACGTTTTAATGACAACATTTTATCGCCATAGATACTTTAAACTGAGAATTATACACATCGAATACACAGCTCTGGACATCGCGGGACACGGGAGTCCTACGTGATAACCAACAGAGAAGCGCACATGGTAAAATGATCATAATTAACGAAGGCTTCTGGCTGTTGGAAAGAAAATATCTACCAAAATCTCTGATTGTTTTTGATTGTTTGCCGTTCTTGTATTAAAACAGTCGCCATTTAAGCGCTGAAAGTTGATAATTTGCACCACGCTTGTTAATTTTAGATGCATTTCCAGCCATTTCAGAGGACTTAAATTCACAATTTTCCCAGACCCCTAGACGGCTAACGCTGACGCGTTCGCATTAGCCCCCCCCCCCCCACCTCCCCCCACTCAAAAATAGTGCTGCGCGGGCCCTGTTGGTCTTTGACTATGCGTAACCGGACTGAAGCTAGATTATTGGGAAAATATAACAATGATATTACAACTTTATTGAAAGTTATGGCTGGGCTTACAAGGCAGATAATATACAACTTGAAATACACCCCATTTTGGCCTTGAATTATTTGGGGGTTTTCAGGTTTCGGGAGAACAACGGAAGTCAGATTGATAACGATCCCAACAATCAGGCATTATTCCTGGTCGTGAAAGCTTTTCAAAGTGATCATATGGCCTTAGTTGAGATACTTTCAGATAAAGCAGAGCATTTCTCGCTTGCAGTTTTCACTGCAATTCAGTTTATTTAATTTATTATTCTCATTTCCCCCTTCTACAGTACTGCGGATTTTCAGTTTTTAATTCCAAATGTCAGAAAATATGCGCTTGTGCGATAAATGTTCACCTAATAGATTAAAAATAAAACAGGAAACTATAAATGAAATAAAGGCTTTTATATTGTATACCCCACCCTCTTTCAGCCATCCCTCGTAAAAATGAACTTCCGGTTCCTTTCTTGCGTTACATGTAGTTGTCGATTTCATTTGAAACCCGTTCTGACCATAATTAGCGGTAAATTCCACAAGAAGCTACAAGACAAGAGACAATGTTTTAGAATTAACGCATTTGGTTCGCTGTTCAGTTCAAAACTAATGGTTAAACAAAGGCTTTTTTGTGGAGAGTACTTGAAGCCTGCTCTTTTGAACGAAAATGGAAACAGAGAATCTTCTCATCAAACACGTCCGAATTATGCTTAACTAAACAAACATGGCGTGCCGGTCATCTTTCAGTGAGCTGCAATTATCACGAAGGAAGCAACAACTACAGGACTACAGCCCTCTTCTTTGATACAGCAACATAAAGGTTAGAGGTTTTATGTTAAATTAGTTGTAGGTTGAACGTGAACTGCGAAACAATTATAGTTTTGCGTGTATGTGCACATTGAACTAATTAAGGAGGCTTTTCAGTATCCGTTGAATCAGCGCATTTTATCCAACTTTAAAATGTTATTACATCGCACTGAATCATTTCCCCAAAAATTCCTTTGGGGATCGAAAAAAAGCACCCTTCGCCTTCCAAATGACAGATTTTCGACAAATTATTTTGTGTAGCACATACTTAAATAATAGGTTAGTTTTGATCTATTGTTAATCGAGTTAAAAGTAGGTCGGACAAATTTAATTATATTTTGTAAATAAAAAGACAACAATTGCTCAAATTGCTCTCAACATATATTTCGATATCGTTCTTTAAGATTTGGTAGTTTTTATTGTCCTAGAATGTTTCATTTTGCTACGCGAAGCTTCGAGATTCGCCTTAAATTTTGAGCTCCAAAAGCGGCATTTTGACAGAATTCGGTTATTATCGATTTTCTCGAAAATAAATCGATATTCAGCCAAACAAAGTATGCAGTGATTTGTTTCATATTAAGGTCTACCTAACATGAGAATATGAGCAGAATTGATTTTTCGGCTGTGGCCACAATATTTTGAAAATGTCTGACCGTTGGTAACATTCGCTCTTAATCATTAGTGCCTTTTGTTAGAAAAAAGATCAACACGTTACTGCGTCTGCGTATGTTGCTTGTGTTTATGCATATGTCGCTACTGATGAAAAACAGCCATAACAGACCTCTTTAGCTTGGTTTGTTTGTTGTCCCATTTCAGACCAATTGTTTCTTTCAAATTGAATCATATTCGAGTGTACATGAACAAATAAATTTCAGATAGACAAAGGAACAATTCTCAAGAGAACACGCGTTGTCTGAAATGGGCAATTTACATACAAAGCTTAAGAGGTCTATTGAGTACAGGTGTTTCTTAAACAAGGTAATCAAGCACAATTAATCTATATAACCGTGAAAAGGGCTATTAGTTGTTTGCTTGAGCTCGTAGCGTTAACATCTCGATCCACATCTGATCTTCAAAGGTAAGTACCTAATTTTTAGTATAGTAGGTCCACATCAGCCCTTTGGCTGCCTTTTTTCACAACCTACTTATCAAATAAAGTATGTATGTATGTACCTTGACTCGCTTCAATTTTAAAACTCGGCAAATTCGACGTGATCCTGACACCTTTCCTCTTTCTTTTATTTTCATCTTCCACTTCAGTTTTTAGTTCGATGATAAAACCAGCACATATCATGTCGGTTCAGTTTTTGTTCCGCGCTATTAACCCTTTCACTCCCAGAGTCAAACCTTGAGTCAATAAATGTGGTTGTACCTTTTAAGTCTGTGGATGAAACCCTAGTTTGTGACCATTCAAATGAAAGCTATTGAGCAGTACTTTCATGTGGTACTGTTTATTATGCTGTACAACGTGGTTCTAACTTTTGAGTCGGTGGATGAAACCCTAGTTTGTGACCATTCAAATGAAAGCTATTGAGCAATACTTTCACGTAGTACAGTATGTGGTCCTAATTCCGACAGTTTTGCAGTCGTATTTTTTTGCGGTCTTCGAATGAAAGGTCTGGAGCGAGAATTGAGCGGAAAAATAACGACTGTTTTGCAGTCTATAATTCCGGCCACTTTTCGTTCATCGCGTATTTTTCCATTGGAAAACGAACTCTTTCGAAGAAACGACTCTTTCCTAAGATTTATTGCTCTATTTCCTTTCGTAATCTTGCTTGGTGGCTTTCCTGTTATTGTTAAAGAAGAGAATTTCGAGTTATCGCGAAGGTTAGCCTGCGAGCAAGCTCTCTTGGCGTTTTTTTGGGGAAAAGATAAAGAGCGAGGGAAAGAGAGCTTGCACTTATGGCTCAGAATTTTGAATGCCGCCTCTCAAAACCCCCCGCCGTTTCCAGCTGTTTGAGCTGTCATAATTTGGTCAATTGAAACTTCGTGGTCGTCTCAATTTTCTACGTAACGCAATGCCTTGTATTCGATCTCACACGCTCGAAAGTCGTTTCTCGAAAAGTACTAAACGGATCGATTCGAAAAACATTACTATCGATAGGGGTTTCAAAGCGCAGGACAGCTATAACATTTGTTCCCCGTTTGTTAGAAATTCCGCTCTGAAATTTCTGTTGCAAGATATTTCATCAGTTTAATTACAAAAGCCAGTGTGTAGTATTTCAAAGTATGCTGCTACGAAAAATGCTGTTTCTCCGGAACTACCGTACCATTTGACTCAAGAGAGGTCTCTTTGGAAAGCATTTTCAAAGCGCTGAACAGAAAATAACTATTTAGTACGTGCCCCTTCGAAGTTTACTTCCAAAAATACCTGAACTAATTTTTCTGCATGAGTGATAAACACTAAAAGCGTCATGTTTGCTAAGAAGACGTCATCAATTAATTAATTTCCACCAATCAGCATTTCGCGGCGATTTTTGAGCGCAGATATTCAAAACTCTGAGACATCAGTGCAAGCTCTCTTTCACTTTCCCGCCTCCCCACAGTTGAAATACGGCACTGAATAAATTTGCTTAATTGAGAATATCAATTCATTTTTCATTCCACGTTGTCTTTGCTTACCAAATGTTTAGGTTAAAAATAACTAAAAATTTGTATTCACACATAAAATAGAGGTAAAAACGGCACAATGAAAGCAATGAGTTAAAATGTCTTTGCTAGTGATTTTTTTTAGCATAGATCGATTGGAATGAGTCTTGTAGTGACATGTGACAACACAAACAGAGGATGGTAAGGCTGTTTGGTAAGCTCTAAATAAGCCGGGACGATTGTATCTATAGTTTCAACACGGTGGCATTGATTATCTGGGCATAACGAAAGTACGATGAATTATAATATTCGGCGTGCTTCCTCGTTGCCTCTGAGATGGTTTTTGAAGTTATTACTTAATAAATGGTATGCAAAACATCAATTTTTATTATAAGTTTTATTTATGTGGTTTAATGGACTACACAACTCAGTTTTATATTTTTTGGGCCGGTAACTTGAGTGTTATTATTTGCATAAATTAACAGTTTCACCAGTGGATGAGCTATTCAAAACATTTTTTTTCTGAAGTTGCTTAAATGTAAGCTGTAAAAGTGAAATATTTTCAAATTATCGATGATAGAGAAACAGTGTAGTGGTAAGTTGCTACAAATAGCATTATTTAGGCCCCAGAAAGTGGGCATTGAAAATGACGGAAAATTACATTTTGCCGCGGGTATGAATTGTAAATTATTTGTTCTGCAAAAAATAATTGAGTGTCCGCGGGCTTTTTAGTACCAAAAGATTCACAAAAGATGAAATATTCATTTGCAACTTCAAATTTGATCAAAATATGAATACCAGTTTGATTTTATTTTAGCCAAAGATGTCTCATTTTCAGTTTTTAAAAAGGCGGTCCCCCCACTTACAAAGGACAGGGGGCCAGTTATGTGGAGTGGAAGGATGATACTATACCAGGATGTCAGCAGAATTGTATCCAGTCTTTTGCATTTTGAGAGAATTAGTTAACAAAATATCAGTTTTCAGGGTTAAAAATACCTCAAAAAATATATTTTTGGGCATGAACTTAAAGGGGCAGTGTCACGGGGATTTGATGTCATTTCATAAAACCAAAAACGTTTTTGTATTTACAGAAAACTAAAGATAATGGTCAAATTTTGTTATAAACAACCATCCTAGTGTACTAAAACTGTCAATAAGTGTCTCTGGCCATAGAAACTGGGTCGGAATGGATCGCAATTTGAAAACATGTTAAGCTAACATGTACAGTTTTTAAATTTCTCGCATTTTTCGTTTCCAAAATGCATTAGAACAGACCATAATTTGTTCCTCTTTCAAGAATTTGGTTGATTTCTTTTTCTTGGTGTTCTAGAATTATTTTGTAAATAAAAAAGGTACTGAAGCACAGTTTTGACCAAAAAAGGTCAAAATCCCCGTGACACTGCTCCTTTAATAGTCTAGGTTAGTGCAGGAAGTGAAACAAATATCATCATGAATGTTTCCACCCCAAGGACTAACTACACACAAAATATGAAGGGAAGTTTATTTTGACCATTTCCAATTTGGCTCAATCCTTAGCGACATTCGTTCTTAAATGAGGCTAGTTATGTTTACTTTTGCAAAATTCAAAAGAACTATAATTTCACAATGTTGACGAGAGCTCTCCGAAGTTCGACGTTTTATATTATTTTAAACCAATCACCACCTGAAACGTAAGATTTATTTCTTATCTTAAATACCCAAAACTACTAAATAGTACTATGATATTAACCCAAAATATGCTCTCACATTATCAAGTCAAAGTACGAGTTCGAATGAAAGGCTATAAATACTAAATACAAACAATAGGTTAACTTTAGTGACATGAGCATAAACACATGCAACATACCCAGACGAAGTAACGTGTTAATCATTAGTGCCTTTTGTTAGAAAAAAGATCAACACGTTACTGCGTCTGCGTATGTTGCTTGTGTTTATGCATATGTCGCTAGTGAAAAACAGCTATAACAGACCTCTAATAGCTTGGTTTGTTTGTTGTCCCATTTCAGACCAATTGTTTCTTTCAAATTGAATCATATTCACGTGTACATGAACGAATAAATTTCAGATAGACAAAGGAACAATTTTCAAGAGAACACGCGTTGTCTGAAATGGGCAATTTACATACGAAGCTTAAGAGGTCTATTGAGTAGAGGTGTTTCTTAAACAAGGTAATCAAGCACAATTAATCTATATAACCGTGAAAAGGGCTATTAGTTGTTTGCTTGAGCTCGTAGCGTTAACATCTCAATCCACATCTGTTCTTCAAAGGTAAGTACCTAATTTTTAGTATAGTAGGTCCACATCAGCCCTTTGGCTGCCTTTTTTCACAACCTACTTATCAAATAAAGTATGTATGTATGTACCTTGACTCGCTTCAATTTTAAAACTCGGCAAATTCGACGTGATCCTGACACCTTTCCTCTTTCTTTTATTTTCATCCTCCACTTCAGTTTTTAGTTCGATGATAAAACCAGCTCATATCATGTCGGTTCAGTTTTGTTCCGCGCTATTAACCCTTTCACTCCCAGAATCAAACCTTGAGTCAATAAATGTGGTTGTACCTTTTAAGTCTGTGGATGAAACCCTAGTGTGTGACCATTCAAATGAAAGCTATTGAGCAGTACTTTCAAGTTGTACTCTTCGAATGAAAGGTCTGGAGCGAGAATTGAGAATTTATGTCTGTGACTTGTTTATGCGTACATTTGTATGCTTTTCGTTGTGGCCGGAATTAGGACTCGTTGGCCGAATTAGGGCCGCCAAAGCGAATCTCTATTTTCGATACTACAAGATCGATAGAGAACAAAAGCTGTTGCTTTTACATATGATAGGTAAATGTTGTGACAAGACATGGGTCAAGTTTCAGCTCAAGGCAGTTCTTCCAATGCGAGAATTACACGTTCGTGTCTTTTCTGGCCGGAATTAGGGCCACATATATACTGTACTGTTTGTTTTTGACAATTTTGCAAAATGAAATTCAAAATTTTTTACTCAGTTTTGAACTTAGCTCTCTTGGGAGTGAAAGGGTTAAGGTGCCGCCGCCCTCGACGAATTTTCTCGTGAGACCGCTAGCAAGAGATTCGCATATAAGTTAAAAATTGTTACTGCCAGCTTTGTGTTTCATCCCACTTTTATTCGATTATAAGCCATCCCAAACGATATTCCACCGGAAACAATCTGTCGGTTTCCTTTGTATTGCGTAATATCGTTTAGTGCGCGCCTAGACTGCGAGCAGTCCCTCTTTCTTTCTTTATCGATCGCGAAGCAAGCGCGAGAGAGCGGAAATCGAGCGCGAAGCGCGAGCGAGCGGGAAATGGGCCGAGCGGAAGTGAGTCACGAAGTGACGAAGAGCGAGCGACACTTCGTGACTCACTTCCGCTCGGCCCATTTCCCGCTCGCTCGCGCTTCGCGCTCGATTTCCGCTCTCTCGCGCTTGCTTCGCGATCGATAAAGAAAGAAAGAGGGACTGCTCGCAGTCTAGTGCGCGCCGAGTGCTTAAGTCTTGAATATTGTAGTCGAGTGCCAAGGAAATGACCAATGGACAGGTTTGACTCTTATTAAAATAACCGGCTGGAGAAAGTCCTGAGTATCTGAGTATGATAACATTCATTTTTCCTTGAATTTTAATTCTTACTTAACGTTTATCAAAAGTGATATCAAAAGTGACATAAATTACCATTGATAATGAAACATGGCGGCGCGCGGAATATAAGGAAAACCCGAACACTTCGCATTCGAACCAGTTACGGAAATATCGACTTAAAACCCCAAGAGTAGTTAAAGAGAACCATTAAGTATACGTTGGAGCTAAACTGTTTTTCAGCCGAGATTCCCTCGGCAAATTAGTAAAATCGTTTTACCATTCCGGAAGGAGCCAGGATGAAACTAAAGTAGACCGACATGCCTGGTTGAAGCCGATTGAAAGCCGTTTATGCTCTTAAGTCTTAAGCCTGGTTTTCACTTCAGACGCAAGCACAAGCGCAAGCAACATACGGCAGACGCAGTAACGTGTTGATCATCAGTGCCTTTTGTTTAAGAAAAATCAACACGTTACTGCGTCTGCGTATGTTGCGTCGCTAGTGAAAACTCCAAGCTTTAGTTCTAATTGAAGCGCCGCGTTGAATTGTGTTTTAAAAGAAGTGTCCTTGCGAGTTTAGGGTCGTTCAGATATAAATACTGCGAGCAGAAATAATAGAATGTATATTTTGGGTTTAGTTATCTCTGTATCCGGCAAGTCTCTTAGTTTGAGAATTGAAAGACAGTATGGAAGATTCGACAAATTTGCACTTTTTTTCCTGAAAGTCTCGGAGCCAATTTCATAACTTTGAGTTTTGCTTTTCATAGTGTCGTTCTAGTTTGTTGAAGATGTCTATCCTAGCAAAGCTTTGTCTCCTTGTGCTGTTGAGTGAATTGTTTTGGGTGATAAATCGCCTGCGAGAGCCTGGAACAGTCTAAAAGACTCAGTGGTGGAAGGTAACATATATTTCTTTGTTTCTAATGTTTAGTTTTATTTGGTGTCCCCAATCGGCTGTAAAGCTATAAATATGCAGACAGTTTGCTCTCAACAGGCAATTTCCGAGTTACCTATTGCCTCTGTATCCGGGCTCTGTATCAAGACGAATCCACTCAGGTGCCAACGTACCATTCATGTGAAAATGTGTTTGGTTTGCATAAAACAGCTGATGAACTTGCGAGTAAAACTCTTTTTCATATGAAAGGATTTGCACATGCAAGGACTCATTTGAAGCAGAGGTCAAATGGACTCGGAAATGGTCTACCTATTGTACACATTGTACACAAGGATTAAAGTCCACTGATACGTCCTGTTTGCTGGCGAGTTTGCCTTGTTTAAACAAGAATTTCAGGTATAAAGGGGGGTCAATCAACCACCAAAAGCAACACGGTGCTTTTTCTACGACCGTAACTGACAAAATGCGTTTATAAAACATGTGCAATTTATATCTTATTGTTTTATTGGTTTCATGAAAACTCTTGAAGAATTTTTAGCTTTAATTAAGTCCAAGTTTGCATCACGCACCTGAAAGGTGTGAAATGTAGGAGGTACAATCGTCCTTTTTATAACGGAGCTTATGGGAGGTGGTCGCTTACGAGAGGTCAGACCACACGGAGTCTAAATTTTGAGTCATTGCTTGATGTAGTTTCAGAGGCTTAACCGTATTCTGCATGGGAGCAGAAGTGCCCGCGCTGATTTCAAATTTATCGTACTTAAAGAGCATTCAAGCAATCATAGCCAAACCTTATGACTTTTCCTAAAAATTATCTGGGAACATTTTTGCGTGTCATTTTTTTGATCACGTGACTTGATGTTTTCCATGGCAACCAGTTTTGACAGGCCGTTTTACCCAAATGTGGTGTTTTTTTAACCGCTTAATTTTCAGTTTTCATAAAATTTTCGCTTTTTTACGATGAAATTCTTCCAAAATCTTTGCCGTTTTAGAATCTTTATATTTTTCTTGATTTTTTGTATCAAATTTGGGGAGACCCCGTCCCCAGGCTCACGAACGAAAAAAGCCCAGGCAGAATAGGGTTAAACCAGGGGAAAATACATCCATAACCCAAAATGCTGTCAATGTAATATCTTTTATGAACACATTTATTTGTTTGAATGAATTTCAATGCGCGTTAAGTGAAATTTCCAATTTCCGATAAAACAGTGTCCTGGTGTCATATTGAACCTATGATGACTTGTTTAGTTCATTTCAGGGTTTTATTACCCAATTATTTTCATTACCCAATTTTTGCACATAGTGAGATCATATCGTGTTAGCTGGTCGCTTACTGGAGGTTAAAAACAATAGAAAATTTCAAACCATCGGCCCCAAAAGTGGTCGCGGTCGCTTACGAGAAGTTCCGAATATAGTGAATTGACTGGGGAAATGTTATTATTTTTTTTATTTACTCAATTTAATTATACAGATGTATAGAGAACAAAAATACATATATATAATAAGATAAATAAGATTAAACTACGTAAAACTGCGCATTGTATAATTTGGTAGGTTTATACAGAACGTTAAGTTCCTTATTACAATAAACCCAAAAATCTAAAAACTGAAAAAAAAACTATACAAACGCGTCCGTATTACGGTGGAACCTCTACTTTGGGACACCTCCTTCAGGGGACACAAACTTTTGTCCGGCAAAATTAATGCTCATATAATCTTTGTATCACTGTACTCTATTAAAGAGACACCTCTATTAAGGGACACTTCTCCTTGTCCCAATGGTGTCCCATTAATGGAGGTTTCACTGTATTATGGAAAAGTACATGGTTCGCCTACGGGATGTGGTCGCACATGGAAGTTAAACTGTAGTTACAATGTAGTTGTTTTGATTCAATTTACGACAGTCATAGAAAAACTGTAGCTTTATTGTATATATACGTAACGTCACAATCAATACGGGTCTACTCGTTATATGTACTATCAGAGGTCTATAACTAGAGGTCTCCATCTCTGGTATTGGGTCTTGTCCCATCAGATTCGCAGTTAGGCTATTTTTAGACATTTTTCGCGCGAAACCAGCAGCCAATCGCGTTGAACCATTTTAATGATATGCGAGCGCTACGCAAAGGCAGAAACTTTGCCGGCCAAGTAAAAGCGAAAAGCGTCACAGCAGAATGTAATAATTGTTTAAATACTTCACTAAATTAGGTCAAACTTTGGTATACTTTTTGTAAAACTATAAATCGACTGAGTGATTTTTCAGTTCAATCTAAATGAAGCATGATTTGTATGAATTCGGCGGCAAAACCTTCTGCTGGCGCGGACGCGCGGTGTCCAGTTGGCAAGTTGAATGAAAAGAAAGCAAGACAAAGTTTTCTCCGCGGATTAATCTTCGCTCAATCTCTCCAAAGTTTCGTATATTCTGGAAAATTGTGCAGATGGTTCGAAATAATTGTGGAGCTGAACATTATTTTCATTTTACAAGTTGAACGGACAGCTACACTCTTTTTTTTTATATAAGAACCTTTTTTATAAGAACGTTGAGGCTGAGATTGACCAAAAGTTTAAGAACATGCTAAGAACATAGCCAGGTTGAGACTTAGCTAAGAACATTTGTATTCACTTGTTTGTTGCATCGAGCTCTAAGTACAATACCATTCCAGTATCCTTTCAAAGCATTAACAAAATGTAACATTTCAAATATCTCATCCAGTGAATACGCAGTTCAGATGAGCTCAAAATACTTGAATGCAATTATTTTTATAGTAACAACATGATATGGCAAACATGTATAAAACCGCTTAGACTGTGTTTTGATCTTTTATACAGGTTTCCTGCAGAGTTTCCTGGTTTCACGTTCGAATCTTTTTTTGTGTGAAATTCTATACCATGTAACTTAATAAGAGCATTCGGTTTTGGTTCAGCCTCAGCTCGAAAATTAGACGTTCTTATAAAAAAAAGAGTGTATACGCAGCCGAAGGTTTCACTTGTTTATACGGCGGGCAAAACTTGCGCGACTACAGAATTAAGCGTTGAAACGAACTGAGCTTAAAATCAAGTTCATTGAAGTAAAAGAACAAAGGAAACCCTCAATATCTACATGGATGAAAAGAAAGAGAGTGGTCTTCGAAGATAATTTCACTGTAAAGTGATCTTTGAATGATTGACTGTCACGAACGCTTGACGAACTGCCGTCTTATAAGCTTATATCTGATCCATGGATATTTATTGTGCTGATTTTAAAAACTTAATTCAGCTGGAATTAACAAGCCTCTTCGAAATACAAGGTAACAATACTGAATAGACTAAGCTTAAACTTGTTTTGTAAACAGGTTTTCATTCTTTGGATGAATTAATTGTGTCCGCGATTTTCGGATCTGATCTTCCCGTAAATTATCGAAAATTAATTTCAGGCTGCCTTTAGTGCTCTTTCAGTCGCATTAGTTGAACAATTTACAGGCGCATTTCCCATTAAATATTTCGTTCCAAACTTCGCGCATTATTTAGTAGAATTAACTTTTGTTTGATTTAGAAGGGCCAAGGTTTAATAATTTTAGCCATCTATTCAATCGACGAACAAACCGTCTTGAACAAAAATTGTCGAGCTAGTGTTCACTGACCATATTTTTCAGGCATGGTGCGTGATTGGCTGCTGGTTTCGCGCGAAAAATGTCTAAAAATAGCCTAACTGCGAATCTGATGGGCCGCGCGCAATGCTAGATGGAAACCTCTAGTTATAGACCTCTGGTACTATATACGGCCGTCTCCATTCACAGGAAAACACAATCATGAGAAACGGTTTGGATGTACTTGTGAAGAAGGACCATTCTGTGCCTTTGGTTCTTCTACGGGTGAAAACCTGCCCCGAAATTGGAGACGTTTGCTGTCCTGCAGTGAGTGCATTTTAAAATGAAACGTAATGCGATTAATAAATTGTAGCAAACTGTCAAGTTTGTATTTTCCAGTCAGAGAATATTAAATACGTCACAATAACCGATTGCTTTGCATATTTCATGGAGGAATTATCAGGAGTTGGTATCCCAGGGGGGTACGCTGGTATATGGCCGGGGGAGGTGCGAAGGCTTTTTGGGGGTTGAAATTAGTGATTTGGGGATTTCTTGGAGTTTTGGGGGTTAGAAATGTTCTGACAGATTATTTTGGTTATAAAGATTTTGGGAGGATTTTTTTAGGGTTGATAAAAAGCTTACCCTAGCGTTCTCGATTTTATTTCTAATTCAATTTATATTGTTTACCTTATTTTTTTAGGAGGAGAAAAAAGGGAATTTTTGGTGGGTTACGTATACTGGGCCGTTGGACTATATTTGGGTCTAGTTTTAGCCTAACTGGACCTTTTGAGGTCTAAGAATTTCCTCATTCGCACCTCCCCGTCACTGAGTACCCCCAAGTTGTGATTGGAACTCAATTGCCCGTTCCGAAGTTTAAAAAGAAACTGGGCACTAGTTTACCTATTGTTCATATTAAAAAATAATCCCATCACCAGAAAGATCGCATGAAAATGAGTAAGTTCACCAAGTTTGGTTATGTTACATGACATAGTAACCAGGCTGTCAAAGGTCGCCCAAATTCCATACAAACGTCTCTAATTCAAAGATGGCGTCCCCCAAATCCATACAAAGTCTCTAATTTTTCTGATTTTTGAAAGCCTTCTACATGGTTGCAATCTAACGAAACAACCAACCTCGTTCCCAGGGTCTACTCCGCTTTCAAGATGGCGGCTGGGCGCGGAGAAGACCCTGGGCTACGCTGTGAAATACTCCACGAATCGTGGAGTATTTTGTCGTCTTCGCTACACTTGACCAGCGGTTCCAGGATTCAATATGGTCGTCTTCGCTACACTTGACCAGCGGTTTCGGGATTCAAAATGGCTACTGGAAGGAAGCTGGCGAGCTTCGTTTTAACACATTTTACACCAAATTAAGCCACGGAATAACGTTTTTGTGGTCCGTTGAATTTTCGAATAGATTTCTGCTGTCTTTACGCATGATTGGTGAGCGGTCTATTTTATTTAAGGTGAGGTTTATTACACATTTTATGACTGTTATTTAGCACCAGTTTAGCTGTATAAACAACGCACGATCATATAAAGAAAGTCAAGTTAGGGAAGTTGTCGAAAGTTTAAAAGCGGATAGTTTTAGGGTGGATATATTATTTTTTGGTCGATTAATTTGGTTTATTTCGTGCTCGGATCGCGACCTTGTAATTTTTGTTTTTTATAGCACGAAAGTCATGCCCAATTTAATTAATAAAAAAATATTAATGCAGCATGATCATGGTCGAATCTTTGTGTGATTGTTTTTTATTTAGAGGTGATATTTTTAAGGTTCATGCTGAGTCAGTACTTTGTGTGTGTTATCTAAATAAAGATTGCTTCCTCCTCAACACTTCAGCATGGAAACTCACAAACATTTAAACAGATTCAAATTAATTTAGTAAAATATCAAAGTGTAATTTCAACTGTACAAAAAAGTGGGAGGCTTCCCTGCGTGGTTTCTGTGGATGACAATGTTTTATAGCCTTTTATATTTAGCTTTTATTTGGAAACCAATAATTACCGTTAAAGCCCGGGGCCGGGGGGCTTATTTAATTTCAGGCCTCAAGAATGGGGGGGGGGGGAGCTTATTAGAGAGGGGGGCTTAATAGAGAGGGGGGGCTTATTTCAAATCATAAATTTTCGAGAAAATTCACATTCATTTTTCAAACTTTACTACCTGGGGGGGGGGGGGGGGGGGGTGTACTCCCTTATGTGGCCTATACGGGGACATGCCGTTGGACAGGGTATGGTTTTTGGCCTCTCTGCCCTGAACAGGGTATATAATTTCATGCACGTCTGTCCTAAACAGGGTATGGTTGCACGACTGTCGTAAAAATACGGTTTATACAGTATTTAGAGATCGGAGACGTTTCCCGCGTATCAGTCAAACAGGATTCGCTAAATAATTTGCAACCTAAACAGGGTCCTAAAATAGCGGATGTCCTACACAGGGTAGGTATTTTAGGGGTTTTTATTGTTGTTTTTTTTGTCCTAAACAGGGTCAGGTTTTCAAACCCTTAGCGGCACCCCTATACCCAAACATGGGTCAAGTACTTCCCCTCCCCCAGGCTTTACTATTACACCACAAACTAAACAGAACAAGAAATGGGTTATATATCACCGTCTTACAAATGCAGTGTCATTTATATCCTAACTCAATGATAGTTCTGGAATTAAGACCATGTTTTCCATACAAAGTGACTGAAACAACAGAAAATATTTCTTTAAATACATTATTACATCAGTCTGATGAAAAGGGGGGGGGGGGGGGGCTTAATAGAGAGGTGGGGGCTAAATAGAGCTTTTACGGTATTTATTATATTTTATGCCCTGGGGTGTACTTTGAATTTTTGGAGGGATTGTGCCATCCAGTACTGAAACCAAAATGTATAACTTTTAGCTGTACACTATTACAGACCTGGGCCAGGTTTTTCAAAGGTGGATAATGCTATCCACCAGATAAATCACTATCCAGTGGATAAGTATTAACAAAACAAACTACACTATCTGTTGGATAGCGATTTATCCGGTGGATAGTGTTATCCATCTTTTGACCAACCGGGCCCTGGTCTTAAAAATCCATACCCTATTTTCTGACTA
Organism: Desmophyllum pertusum; assembly: GCA_029204205.1. NCBI lineage: Eukaryota > Metazoa > Cnidaria > Anthozoa > Scleractinia > Caryophylliidae > Desmophyllum > Desmophyllum pertusum. Next base: position 252,109 of record MU827302.1, on the reverse strand, counting down.
CTTGTTTCTGTTCTAGTTGTACACTGGAGAACAATAACTCTATTGAGGGAGGGTACTTATTTATTGTCTATCTGCAGGGGTGGATCTAGAATTTTTGAAAGGGGGGGGGGGGGGGGGGGTGGTGTTTGTTAGCCAATATTTTGTCATTTTATTTTAGCTAAAAACAGTAACAATTTTTACACCTGCCCAAAGTGCTTGATTTTTTGGCGGATTTTGGGGACCACCCAATCAAAGTGTTTCACACTTTTCTGACTCACACAAGTAAGGTAGAGTAGCCACCCAAAATATATGAAGAGGGCCCTGGCCCACGGTCAGCCCATATTTTGCCCAAATCCTAGTCTCCCTCCCAGCCTAATGCTTGCTCAAATTACCCCATTCCCAACAGCAAAATTGGTGCCCCAAATCCCATTTTTCCAGTGAAAAAAAGGCAAATCCCAGTTCCTATTTTACCTCTTCAGGACCCTATCCCCAGCACAAAAAAAATTACTACAGCTAAAAAAATACTCCATAACAAGGATAATAAGATAAAGGTAAAGCAACTTTATTTATACATGTCAATCTAAAATGAAAATACCTCCTAGAACAAAAAAATAAATAAAATAACCCATATCACTCTGAATAAATTCATTCACACCTCCCCAACACAATATACATTTGAGGGGCATAAGGAACAATAAATGTCATACAAAAACATTGCAACACAGCAAAACAAAAGGACAAAAACTGAAAGAAATGACCTACAAGAAAACAATACCCTGCAGTACACCAAAAGAAACTTAATCACACAAAACTTGCACCCAGTACAGTCTTTATTGACATACAGTGTACATACAACTGCCGAAATTCCTCAACCATGGAGGCCCACCTTAATGACCAAGAAACATAACTGTTGATCGATACCGCAGCAGACCACAACATCTAGTTGGAATAATCATGAGGATTGCCTGATGAAGACTAGCAGTATACACAAAGCAGTCTAAACGTTGTGATCATTGACAACACCTCAAAGTGACTCTATCATGAGACAAATGATTAAATATTCATCTATCTACCTAGCCTCCTACGCAGACGCTCTTTGGGATCGTCACGCAATCTTTCCTCGCCCACGAACGTTCGTGGGGGAGGAAAGATTGCGTGACGATCCCAAAGAGCGTCTGCGTAGGAGGCTACTATCTACCACGATGAACAATAATTTCCCAACATCAGACAAAAATATAACTAATAGGTGTCCCTTTCATAGCAGTATCTGGATTACAAACATTATATATATGAGTGTGGTAAAGGAGGTGTTCCCTTAATAGAGGTGGCCCGAAGTAGAGGTTCCACTGTATGTTGTAAACTTGTATAGGTGATTTAATACCTATACCAGCTTAGAAAATTGAGAAAAACAGCTTTATATAACCTATAATCTTCATTTTAAGTATAATCAAGTTTACAAAATATTTCAAGGAAGGGCTTTCCTTACTTTTAAGTGCAGTACATCAAAATGGTCATAATATTGTATCTTGTCTGTTCAAATCATTTGATTGTAAGCTTAATCATTCTCTGAAAAGTACAGATCACGTAGTTTACGAGTGAAAAATTCGATTCGTCATTTGTGCGAGCAATACATCAATTCAGGATTCCGTCACATTTTCAATTCGCCGTTAAAAAGCACTTTGAAGAAATTCCAGGCTTCGAATAATAACACATAAGCTTAAACATTCATAAACGTGTAATCATATCATCGATCTGATTTTCACCTTGCTTGATATTCCAGCTCTTGATCTGTGCGCCTTGAGGCATTTCAAATTAATTTACGGTCCAACGTCAACTCCACCTCTTCCTTAAATTGCCGTGCATAATTTAAACAAGACGGGAAATATTTAACAGGCAATAATTTACGTTTCAATTCGAGAAGAAATAACAAAATAAAACTCCGCAAGTCGGCCATTTTGCAAGGAAGACTATTTCCGCCAATCACGGACTAATGTAAGAATCATAAATCTAAAGACCAATCAGCGTGGGCGTTATATCAGCGTAGCCCAGGGTCTTCTCCGCGCCCAGCCGCCATCTTGAAAGCGGAGTAGACCCTGGGAACGAGGTTGCGAAACAACCTCAAACTTGGTAAACTGACTAATTTTAATGTGATCTTTCTTGTGACGGGCTCCAATTTTTAATTAAATTTAAATTTAAAAACTCGTCTCCAGTCTCCATTTGAACTTCGGAACGGGCAATACGGACCGAGCAAGCTGTTGCACGTGTAGTAGTTCAATAACATATATTTGTCACTCTTTCCTTTTGTTATGTCTCTACAGTGAGAAGCCGTTCCCAGATGATTTTCAGTCAGGATCCCCTCAATCAATACTGAAAGAGTGAATGTGTTGACTTGAATAAAAGTTGTGAAAACTACTGTACGGTCTAAGGCTTGTTCCTTGTCAATGGATCACTTTCCTTTCCCCAAAAAAAGTTAGCGACATTTTGATTTATCCAGTTTGTTTGATTTCTAATGGTTAGGGATTTCGTTGCTGTGTGCTGCTCACTAGTACTTTGTTAAAAAGAATTTTAAAAAAATTAAAAAAAAAAATCACCACCAAAAATGTCATGTTTTATAAGGGGTGGGTCATGTAATTTTCAACCTTCATTTAGGGGTGGGTCACTCAGTTTTGTGCCAAAAGGAAGGGGTGGGCCATGTGTTTTTTTATCCACCACATTTCCAAATGCTCCGGCCCACCCCCCCCCCCCCCCCCCCCCCCCATACTTTTTGACCAGTCCCTTAGAATATTGACTAAATGCAATCGATCGATCGATCGATTGATTAATTAATTAATCTATTAATCAATTAACTAGACAATCATTTAGTAACACACGAAGCGCTATGGAGCATTCAGAAACTCATTAGAAAAAAGCGCTCATGTAACTAAGTAAAATCAATACCGAAAGTCGTCTGGAATATCACCGATCTATTTTAATAAATGCCCTTTGCTGAATACGTATCAAACTTTCTTTTGGTACGCGCAAACATATGTTCTTGGTTTCTCTTACCATCGCGCTAAAACACCGTGTCCATTTTGTGAACTACCACTACACCAGGTGCGTCAAAATTACTGCCTGTACCCTCCCCAGAACGAGAAACACGTCCCATGACAAACTCTCCCCTTGAATACTCAGTTGAAATTACCTGTTAGTTAGTTACATACCGTAAAAGCTCTATTTAGCCCCCCTCTCTATTAAGCACCCCCTTTGGAAGTCAGATTTTGTAATAAGCCCCCATCTCTATTACCCCTCCCTCCTTTCCGTCAGGCAATATTTTCTGGCGTTTCAGTCACTTGGTATTGAAATGTGGTCTTTAATTTCCAGAATTATCGTTCAGTTAGGGTTACATAACCTGCATAACCCATTTCTTGTTCTGTTTTAGTTAGTGGTGTAATAGTAAAGTTTGAACAGTTCAATCAATGTGAATTTTCTCGAAAATGTGTGGTTTGAAATAACCCCCCCCCCCCCCCTTTCTCTCTCTATTAAGCATCCTCTCTAATTTAGGCCTCCTTTTGAGCTTTTATTTTTATTTTTATTAGACAATTATTTCCTTGGTTCACTTTGAATAAGCTGTTCCGCTCCAGATTATGATATGTGCACTAAAGGATTATGTGGCTGCTAATAGGCCTGTCCTTTGTTAAAAACAATGAGGGAGGTAAAACCACAGCAAGAAAACGATGAAGTGTGCCGGCAAAATGTCTGGTGCGGTGTTTCAGTTGGGAAGCTGAATGAAAAAAAAAATGAAAAGGGAGCGAGACAACGTCTTCTTCGGATTAATCTTCGCTCAATCTTTTTACTTACAGTGCGACTACTATAACCGGGGCCACCGCTTTGACAATGAACCAATAACGTATTAGTGATTGAGTATTTAACAATTTGGGTTAAGACGCACGGTGAGCTACATTACTTAGCTCAATTCACAGTCTTAGTCAATCTATCACAGTTAACTCGATGACGTTACCGAGGAACACCTGAACATAATCAGATCCGGATGTGTAAAGTTAAATTGGTTGCCAGCGCAGTGTCGCATGGCAACCAATCCCGCGTGCAGCACTACTAGCGCTAAAAAAATTACTCTTAGGTGATGACAAGTTTGGGCTGACATCATCCTTAGCAACAGGTTGACTAGCACCGGATTTGCACCGTTGCCAGGCAACGCTATGTATTCTAAGGAAAGTATCACCTTTCTATCCTCTTTGGACAGAGTAAGGTGTGTATAGCGTCAAAATTGGTTGCCATGGCAACATCCAAAATGGAGGCTTATTTTGTGACCTTTTGAGGCAATAAATAATTTTAATACTCGGTGAAATTTGATCTTTTTGAGTAAAGTTTAACACATTTTCGTATTTAAAAATACAAAACAAAAACAAAAAAACTGTCTATTATAAAGGGTTTTCAGACACCTAATGTTTTTCATCAATTTAATGTAGCTGTGAACCTCTTTGAATAATTTATTGTGCTATAATTTTTCCTAGAAAACTAGTCATAGTCCTAAGTCGGTGCTTTTAGAAAAAGTTTGAATGTATGTTTGCATGTCACACCAATCAGGCTGGAGCTACCATAAACAACCAATGAAATTGTCGTTTATAAAGGTGCATTGTATGCGAGAAGATTTGCGTGCGATTTTAAAGAGCGGCCATCTTTGGTCTTGTAAAAAGTGGTGGCAGGTATTTATATATTTGCAATATTTCTCTATTTTTGTAAGGCGTATTTTATGTAGATTACACTTAAGATCAGTCCGGCGTGTTTAAAAAGTGTGCGTCGTAATGGTGTACATTATGATCTACTCGACTGAGTATTGGCCGGTGGGTGACTAAGGAAGTGCGTCTTGTATATCAAGTTCAACCAGCTGGCGTGCAAATGAGCTTTGTTACCGTCTTTGCCGCTTATCATAGCGGCAACCTTGGTGAGTTTTCTGCATAGGATTTTGTAGTTTCAAATGTTATAATTAGTAACCTTGGCTGCTTGACGTAAAAAATGTGAAAAGCTTGGCGTATCTTTCGGCGTTACATTCACTTGGTAACAGAGATAGAGTAAACGAGTAAGCTATTTGGATGTTGAGAGCCTATTGTTATATTTGTTGTTTTACTGTGCATGTCTGCGGATATTTTTTTTACTGATGCGAAATTGGTTAGCAGATAATTCGACGAGAAAGTTGAGAGCTTGTACATGTTACGTAGGTTGCGAATCGTTACAGAATAATAGAGAATAAAGGACAGTGTCTGCTTCATTGTAGATTTTATTTGTTTAGTGTAAAGTCTAAATATTCACTTTCATCGCACTTAGAAGGAGCAGGAAGATCAGGACATCTCCAAAATGTGTTTCCTAGAAAAAGGTTTCAACCTATCATGTTACATAGTTACGTTTGTGACAAAAAAAAAAATCAACGTTTCAAACGCTTGCAAGAAAAAAGTATCAAGTTACACTTGCAAGAACAACCAAAAGTATCAACATTGAAATTACATTACATACACTTGCGCATAGTTAATAGAGGGAAATGTTTATGAAGCCCGAGAAACTTCAAAGAGCAAACAAAGATGGCAAGATTTAGGTTGGAAGGGTCCACACGACCGTGTACAATCTTTGGTTTTGCACTCGTACACTATGCATGAATTACGTAACCTTATAACATAGAGGGACAAAATTACTGAATGCTGATTGGCTGAGACAGAGGGCATTTTTCATTATTTGGTTTGCACGGGGCAAAATTACTTGATCCTGATTGGTCGAGCGGCAAAATTCCTCGCTCCTAATTGGCTGAGCGCGCTGCACTCAGTTGGCTTCTTGACGGGCGGGATTTTGAGCAGAATTTTCAAACACAGCGCTCGCTTTTACGTCGCTTCGGAGTTTGACTTCAGTTTCCCGAGTTATTTGATGAAAAAGGAACGGAAACCGTGTGATAGCTTGAAACGAAATTCCGAAAGCTGAATCTCAGTGTTTCACTCGAAGCAACAGAAGATTAGTTCACTGAGTTGAAAACTAGAAAACTTGCATCAGCTAGACACTTGGCGAGTTTGCGACGAAATTTATCATGGCTGCCAACTGACTTATTCGCTTCACCTCTGTTAAATACGGGCTTCATCACGTGCAACCCAGAGTATAAAAGATCACAGAGTTTGTTCAAAGAAAGAAGAAGGTCAAATTAAACCGGATAAAATTACCTCTACAAGTTTGTTTGGACTCGTCGTTTGCTCACGGTTTTATCGATGTAGGATTGACATGTCAAGCAGCTCGCAGCGGAAAGCCGGCTTCAAAACATGCAAAACAGGTGAATAAAATTACGTTTTACTTGGCTTGATTGCAAGCTTGTTATTTTTTTATTTTCACGACTTACAATTTTTTTCTTAATATTTACATAACAGTCAACGTTTACCCTGTTCTGAACGTAAGGGTTTGCTTGATCTTCCTGTGATTCTGTGTGATTTTTGGAAGGAATATCAGTTCGTTCCGCCGCGGCTGAATTTAGCTTCGCGGCGCTTTGAAGGTTTTCCGAAAATTTTGCCCTCTATGTCATAAGCAAGTAATCGCATGTTTTCCTCGTAAAATTAAGGATTAATATCACGCGTGTTTTCAGAAGTTGCAGAAATTGCCCTTGTCGCTGCGCGAACTCGAGCAATTTCTGCAACTTCTGAAAACACGCGTGATATTAATCCTTAATTTTACTCGGCCCCATGCGATTACCTATACAAAACGTTTCGTAAACACCTATCGTATTTTGTCAGGGTTTTGTGCACCGGTCACGGCCAAAAAAGGAACAAAAACAGATATAACAAAGAACTTAATTTGCCGGGATCATAACCATTTCGCTACTATTAACTATGGCCTTGCGAGAAAAACAAACGTATCAAATTACATACGTTTGCAATAAAAAAAAAAATTGCCCTTTTTGGGGATGCGATTTTCCCCAATATAGGACAAACAGCGCAAACAACGTTTGCTTAGCTTATACGGGACGAATTTAGGAAATAAAGGAGCTATGTCACGATATTTAAGTCTTTTCTGCGAAGTGCAAAATAACCTACAAATTGAAGAAAGCCTCAAAATTATAGTTTACCAAGGTAGAAAAACACCAAAGAGGTGATAATAAACCAAACAGGAACAAGGAGGTTGAGGATTAAGACGGATTGTGAATGGCGAACTTGAAAATATTGGCCAATTTTTTCAAGATGCACAAATCGTGACGTAGCTCCTTTAAGATTAAGATTAGAAATTGCAAAAACATGCCCTCAATCCTCTCCAACAAACTATCGATACTATACTCAACAGCAACAAAGCACGCCTTACGTGCCTATGTTTATAAATTGGTAGAAAACAGAGCTCTTATAGAAATGTCTATTTTGTCAACAGGAAGAAAATATATCAAAAAGATAAAGCGGCCAGCTCCAGTTGCGGATACGTTTTCTGCTTCCCGAGGGGTGTCCACTTAGGGGAGCTTTGATTGTACTTAAAAGTCTTTATCCAAACTCTATAGTCTCTGTTGTACAATCCTTTTGCTCATTATTCGATTTCTATCTTCAAATACAACAACTACATAATAACATTGAATATTGTCCTTCTACTTTATCAGTAGTTAATAACAGGTACGAGTCGTTGTTCTCGTCCAAACTCATCTAAATCGAAAGCGATGTTTAAACGATTTTAAAAATACTTTTGAAACAGTATAAACATTTAACAACGAAACCTTGCTTAGTATTGTGGGCTCAGCATACGAAGTATTGCAAAATATAATTTCATTTCACTTCAATGCTACCAATCTTTTGAACAGCTAATTGTTACTGGTAGGATATTTGTCTTGTACAAGGACATCTTATGACACATAGTAGGTTTTTATAAACTAGTACTATTGATTTTAGTTTAATAATGTATTCACAGGTTAGCTTTAGGTCAAGACTACTTGAAAAGCAGCCCTGCTGGACTTGTAGTACCTTGTATTACCTTGTATTACTTGCATTTGGTTAAACAAATATGATAGTGCAAAATTAGCCTTCAGGGCAATGCGGTTTGGCGGAGTGCTGGCGGTGCGGCAAGAAAAAGATTCTCGTTCACTTCTCTTCCTCTGTGATTGGTTTGTACTTCACACTTGTCAGCTAGGCTTGTGAACAGGAAATGTTTGAGCGGAGTTTTCAAGTGAAACAGCAACGCATCGATCAGCAGATCACTACATCAATTTGAACCTAAAAAGACATAAACATGACATGACACAATGCAAGTAGTGAGAATATGTAAAACTGCTCACAACCATGTTGCGTGGTAGTATTAGTATTAGAGTGGTAGTGGTAGGAGGATTCCTCCATACTGTGAAGGTATGGTGCACTAAGCGGCAACATATCACTTCTAAACACCTATCAGGATATCCATTTTTCTGAGCTCGTAAAATTATCTCCTCTAGGGGATGCTCAAAAGAACTTCTTGAAAGCCCCAATTTTAGAAACAGTAATAAAGAAACTCCCCTCCCTTACCAATTTAGTATTACTTTTTAGTTGCATAGATCGGTCTTTCAAATTCAACTTGATAAATATACCATACCGTTTCAACATTTTATTCTTGGACTTTACCCTCTTGTGAGAACTGAACACATTTGCTCATTATAATCTACTGCATGGGGTAAATAACGTTTAAGGGAATTTCATAGTTTCCACTGCATTCTCTCTATAAAGATATAACTCCCATAGCTTGCTGCAATTTACCATGGGTACCAGAGGCATTTCTTGCGCATGCGTGCGTTCGTGGACAAGCAATCAAAAAACTAATATGAAGTCTCCGGCGTACAAGAAAAACCTCTAACCCAAGGAACGCATTGTTTAAGGACCTATCACCAATCTGCACATTCTGTGAGTTAAAACACGAGACAACTGAGCAGGTTAACTACTCTCTGTAATGGATAAATTTAGTCGATATTTTACCTCACAAACACTGCATGAGGTGAATAACTGTTTTAGTTTATACCAAAAGCTGTGAATAATTGTGGCTAAAACGAGATATTTTTGTTACCAACGAGAGGAATGTCCACTTGCGATTTGCAAGATATGTTGAAAATTTAGAACAATGATGACAAAAAACTTCCATGGAGAGAACAATCATGTGTCCAAGTAGGTAGTCATGCCCTTCGCATAATAACAGCGTCAAAATTACATCTAAAAACAACTATTAAAACACGATCGACACGAACAATTGATACAAACTTTGAACACTCGATACGATTTACATTTACCATTTATTTGCCTTCATCTATATGAAGATTCTTGCAAATAATTGATAGCTTTCACCTTTATTATGTTCATTGAAGCAAAGTTAGCTTTGTTTAAACGGGGTGCGGCTTATCTGCGAGTGCGGCTAATACGCCGGTGTTTACGGTATAAGGCTAACCTCTTTGTTTTCACAGCTGCCTTTGATCTATGGTCTCTTGGTTATCCTGCAAAAAATAGTAATATGTTTAAGAAGGTTGTTTTTAATGTGGTCGCCTGTTACCTCTAGAAATTGATTCCACTCCATCCTATCTCCTATCATCCTATATCATCCTATATCCTATTAGATTTCATATTTACACAATTCCTTTTTAAAGGAAATATATACTGAATTAAAAGTGCACTGAATGCCTCTTATTAATAAAAAGTCTTCATGAAAAAATCAAATTAAACAAGAAGTTCCGGTATAAAATTCTCACACCTAGTTGTCAATCAACCATCAAAGCGTAAACAGCTGACAAACAACCTGCGCTTTTTGTACGACCATTACGGATAAAATTTGTTTAATTTTTTCTAAGAATGTTCTGTTAAACATTAGCAAGTTACATCTTATTTTTGTTGATGATATATTTTGGTTTCATGAGATTTTGAAGCATGTTTTTTGCAGGACGCTTGACTCAACAACGTGCCACGACTGCCAAAAGTACAAATTTGCATTTCGGCCCGAAAGGTGTGAGATGTGGGAGGTGCTATCCCTTTTATAGGGGAACTTCTTGTTTAACAATCAGTCGACATGAATCACTTCCATGTGAACATTTCTTGTTAAGTAGCTTTCGATGTCGATACTTCAAGTTCAGCAGAGGGAAAGCGGAGCACAGAAAGAGGAGGGGAGGGGGGGATAGAAATGGCCATGCTAGGTTACTCAACTTAAAGGTCAACCTATCAGCTTGCTTGTTTGGCTGTCCTATACGGGCAAGTTTCAGAGTATGAAATGCGATCATTCGCACACGTTATAAGCACCTGTTTTTGCATTAACAAAGTTGAACTCGTATATATGTGGATACTCATTTCTTTACAGCTCACCTTTTGGCATGGCATCGTGGCATCTTCAACTGGATAAGTGTGAAAATGCATCTAGGGTTGTTATCTACCGCAATTGCGATGAGATGCTTAACAGGACAGGTTGACAAAGAGAATGTTCTGAATTGCCTGACAATTACACTTAGTAGCGTCACCAGACTTGATGTTGAACAGTTGAAAAAGATACTCGTTTGAGACATCTGAGAGTCAATGACACACTCCTCGCCACTGATAAACTTACAATCAAAAAAGTCAGCACCTCTACATAAAGTGCGGAGTGTCTCTCCTGAAAATGCATCGATGACGTACACACCCAACCTCGTTCCCAGGGTCTACTCCGCTTTCAAGATGGCGGCTGGGCGCGGAGAAGACCCTGGGCTACGCTGATATAACGCCCACGCTGATTGGTCTTTAGATTTATGATTCTTACATTAGTCGTGATTGGCGGAAATAGTCTTCCTTGCAAAAATGGCCGACTTGCGGAGTTTTATTTTGTTATTTCTTCTCGAATTGAAACGTAAATTATTGCCTGTTAAATATTTCCCGTCTTGTTTAAATTATGCACGGCAATTTAAGGAAGAGGTGGAGTTGACGTTGGACCGTAAATTAATTTGAAATGCCTCAAGGCGCACAGATCAAGAGCTGGAATATCAAGCAAGGTGAAAATCAGATCGATGATATGATTACACGTTTATGAATGTTTAAGCTTATGTGTTATTATTCGAAGCCTGGAATTTCTTCAAAGTGCTTTTAACGGCGAATTGAAAATGTGACGGAATCCTGAATTGATGTATTGCTCGCACAAATGACGAATCGAATTTTTCACTCGTAAACTACGTGATCTGTACTTTTCAGAGAATGATTAAGCTTACAATCAAATGATTTGAACAGACAAGATACAATATTATGACCATTTTGATGCACTGCACTTAAAAGTAAGGAAAGCCCTTCCTTGAAATATTTTGTAACTTGATTATACTTAAAATGAAGATTATAGGTTATATAAGCTGTTTTTCTCAATTTTCTAAGCTGGTATAGGTATTAAATCACCTATACAATTGTTTACAACATACAGTGGAACCTCTACTTCGGGCCACCTCTATTAAGGGAACACCTCCTTTACCACACTCATATATATAATGTTTGTAATCCAGATACTGCTATGAAAGGGACACCTATTAGTTTATATTTTTGTCTGATGTTGGGAAATTATTGTTCATCGTGGTAGATAGTAGCCTCCTACGCAGACGCTCTTTGGGATCGTCACGCAATCTTTCCTCCCCCACGAACGTTCGTGGGCGAGGAAAGATTGCGTGACGATCCCAAAGAGCGTCTGCGTAGGAGGCTAGGTAGATAGATGAATATTTAATCATTTGTCTCATGATAGAGTCACTTTGAGGTGTTGTCAATGATCACAACGTTTAGACTGCTTTGTGTATACTGCTAGTCTTCATCAGGCAATCCTCATGATTATTCCAACTAGATGTTGTTCCCTCAGTGGTCTGCTGCGGTATCGATCAACAGTTATGTTTCTTGGTCATTAAGGTGGGCCTCCATGGTTGAGGAATTTCGGCAGTTGTATGTACACTGTATGTCAATAAAGACTGTACTGGGTGCAAGTTTTGTGTGATTAAGTTTCTTTTGGTGTACTGCAGGGTATTGTTTTCTTGTAGGTCATTTCTTTCAGTTTTTGTCCTTTTTGTTTTGCTGTGTTGCAATGTTTTTGTATGACATTTATTGTTCCTTATGCCCCTCAAATGTATATTGTGTTGGGGAGGTGTGAATGAATTTATTCAGAGTGATATGGGTTATTTTATTTATTTTTTTGTTCTAGGAGGTATTTTCATTTTTAGATTGACATGTATAAATAAAGTTGCTTTACCTTTATCTTATTATCCTTGTTATGGAGTATTTTTTTAGCTGTAGTAATTTTTTTTGTGCTGGGGATAGGGTCCTGAAGAGGTAAAATAGGAACTGGGATTTGCCTTTTTTTCACTGGAAAAATGGGATTTGGGGCACCAATTTTGCTGTTGGGAATGGGGTAATTTGAGCAAGCATTAGGCTGGGAGGGAGACTAGGAGGGAGACTAGGATTTGGGCAAAATATGGGCTGACCGTGGGCCAGGGCCCTCTTCATATATTTTGGGTGCTACTCTACCTTACTTGTGTAAGTCAGAAAAGTGTGAACACTTTGATTGGGTGGTCCCCAAAATCCGCCAAAAAATCAAGCACTTTGGGCAGGTGTAAAAATTGTTACTGTTTTTAGCTAAAATAAAATGACAAAATATTGGCTAACAAACACCACCCCCCCCCCCCCCCCTTTCAAAAATTCTAGATCCACCCCTGCAGATAGACAATAAATAAGTACCCTCCCTCAATAGAGTTATTGTTCTCCAGTGTACAACTAGAACAGAAACAAGTAGTCAGAAAATAGGGTATGGATTTTAAAGACCAGGGCCCGGTTGGTCAAAAGATGGATAACACTATCCACCGGATAAATCGCTATCCAACAGATAGTGTAGTTTGTTTTGTTAATACTTATCCACTGGATAGTGATTTATCTGGTGGATAGCATTATCCACCTTTTGAAAAAACCTGGCCCAGGTCTGTAATAGTGTACAGCTAAAAGTTATACATTTTGGTTTCAGTACTGGATGGCACAATCCCTCCAAAAATTCAAAGTACACCCCAGGGCATAAAATATAATAAATACCGTAAAAGCTCTATTTAGCCCCCACCTCTCTATTAAGCCCCCCCCCCCCCCCCTTTTCATCAGACTGATGTAATAATGTATTAAAGAAATATTTTCTGTTGTTTCAGTCACTTTGTATGGAAACATGGTCTTAATTCCAGAACTATCATTGAGTTAGGATATAAATGACACTGCATTTGTAAGACGGTGATATATAACCCATTTCTTGTTCTGTTTAGTTTGTGGTGTAATAGTAAAGCCTGGGGGGAGGGGAAGTACTTGACCCATGTTTGGGTATAGGGGTGCCGCTAAGGGTTTGAAAACCTGACCCTGTTTAGGACAAAAAAAACAACAATAAAAACCCCTAAAATACCTACCCTGTGTAGGACATCCGCTATTTTAGGACCCTGTTTAGGTTGCAAATTATTTAGCGAATCCTGTTTGACTGATACGCGGGAAACGTCTCCGATCTCTAAATACTGTATAAACCGTATTTTTACGACAGTCGTGCAACCATACCCTGTTTAGGACAGACGTGCATGAAATTATATACCCTGTTCAGGGCAGAGAGGCCAAAAACCATACCCTGTCCAACGGCATGTCCCCGTATAGGCCACATAAGGGAGTACACCCCCCCCCCCCCCCCCCCAGGTAGTAAAGTTTGAAAAATGAATGTGAATTTTCTCGAAAATTTATGATTTGAAATAAGCCCCCCCTCTCTATTAAGCCCCCCTCTCTAATAAGCTCCCTCCCCCCCTCCCCCCCCCATTCTTGAGGCCTGAATTAAATAAGCCCCCGGCCCAGGGGTTTAACGGTAATTATTGGTTTCCAAATAAAAGCTAAATATAAAAGGCTATAAAACATTGTCATCCACAGAAACCACGCAGGGAAGCCTCCCACTTTTTTGTACAGTTGAAATTACACTTTGATATTTTACTAAATTAATTTGAATCTGTTTAAATGTTTGTGAGTTTCCATGCTGAAGTGTTGAGGAGGAAGCAATCTTTATTTAGATAACACACACAAAGTACTGACTCAGCATGAACCTTAAAAATATCACCTCTAAATAAAAACAATCACACAAAGATTCGACCATGATCATGCTGCATTAATATTTTTTTTATTAAGCTTAATTAAATTGGGCATGACTTTCGTGCTATAAAAAACAAAAATTACAAGGTCGCGATCCGAGCACGAAATAAACCAAATTAATCGACCAAAAAATAATATATCCACCCCAAAACTATCCGCTTTTAAACTTTCGACAACTTCCCTAACTTGACTTTCTTTATATGATCGTGCGTTGTTTATACAGCTAAACTGGTGCTAAATAACAGTCATAAAATGTGTAATAAACCTCACCTTAAATAAAATAGACCGCTCACCAATCATGCGTAAAGACAGCAGAAATCTATTCGAAAATTCAACGGACCACAAAAACGTTATTCCGTGGCTTAATTTGGTGTAAAACGTGTTAAAACGAAGCTCGCCAGCTTCCTTCCAGTAGCCATTTTGAATCCCGAAACCGCTGGTCAAGTGTAGCGAAGACGACCATATTGAATCCTGGAACCGCTGGTCAAGTGTAGCGAAGACGACAAAATACTCCACGATTCGTGGAGTATTTCACAGCGTAGCCCAGGGTCTTCTCCGCGCCCAGCCGCCATCTTGAAAGCGGAGTAGACCCTGGGAACGAGGTTGGTACACACCTTGGTCACCGCCTAGGGTTTTTGCCGAGATTACAACAAATTTTTCCGTAGGGGAGAACATCCCAGGTAGATTGTAGTCACATAACAGAGAATTAGACCAAGGCTTTTTCCAGAGTATACCTGTGTCATCCGACAACTGAAGTGAGTCGCAGTCGGTGGATAACAGCTCACGTCTACTGTTGCATGTAATAGCTTCCCTTCCCAACCTTAGAATTGTTGACCTATATCCTTCATGAGAAAATGGGATTGTTGCCACTATATTTCTGCTAGTAGTATCCAGGATCTTCACTTCATTTCTCTCTCCAACACACGCCACTTGTTCTTCTGATATAGGTATCATCTCGGTGATTCCACATACGTTTGACCAACTGTGGACGCACTCAGACAACTCAAAATTCCACAGCTCGGGACGTCCACTTCCTGTTGTAAACAGAACACCTTCTTTTACAGGTACAACACGTTTGCTCCCTGCAGGGTGAATGGTTTTCTTTGCTTTGAGGTCCCCACTTGAAACGTCCCAAGCCGTAAGTGTTCGGACATGTTCTACACTTGAAACATTCTGGTTGACTATATCTATTCGTGAAGCCCGATCACTGGCAACAACATAAACAGTCTCGCCATTTAAAGAAAAACGCAATATTTTCCGCTGTTGATTTCGGAGGGTGGTGGCAAGAATTGGTGAAGCTACTTAGCTCGTTATGATTGAACATTGCTATGGAACTACTTCCAGGAAAAGACCTTAATACACTTGTCCCATTTAGCACAAACAAAAATGCCCCCTCTGCAAGGAAAAAGTGATCAGACATAACTTTCTCAAATACACATGAAAGAGGATCTCCTGACAAAAATCCAGCCTCACTACGTGATTCATATTCCAAGGGTTTATAAGAAACTTTCGTGTTGGCTAAAACATCCAACAAAAAGGTCAAACAGGTGCCACGAATCTCTCTTCTGACATTTAGGCGACATCCACAGCTATCTCCCTTACATAGTGGCTGATGCCAACCGAAAATGAATTGATGGTCAGGGGAGAACTTGAACATTCCACAGACTTCTGAAGTAGACGCGTGTGCTAGTGTTCTAAACTGATTCTTCACATCAAGCAAACAAATTGAACCCGTAGAATGGGAAATCGCCAGCATCTCTCCATTTCGAGAACAAGCAAATGATAAAACATCTTCATCTCTGGAGATACGAGCAACCTCTGAACCATCCTCCAGACTCCACATAATGATGCATTTAGCATCATCAAGGCAATTCGTTAGTATCATAGTCTTGTCTCCTGAATTCAAAATCGAGCAAACTGTGAATCTGCAACTGCTTTTGGGGAAAAGTGGTTTCATTTCTCCATCAATAGCATAGGCGTGACTAAGGATTCCTGGTAAGACAACGTCCTTAGTAGGATGAAAAACAACTGAACGGTAGCATGACAAGACAGGTGAAGATGGCAATGTTCTCCATGTTTTCTGTTCGTCAGAATAACGTTTCTTTACTTTCACGGGACGTATCCATTCTTTCTTGCCGGTACAGAGTGACCAAAGGTGAATTGTTCCATCTCTACATTCGCACACCATGTAGTCTAACTGCGGTGAAACGTCAAAACAAGTCACAGGAGATGAACATATAAAGTGGGCTTGAGGTGCCGGCTCATGGCCTGCCTTGTCCAAGTATTCCATGTATGTTATTTTACTGTATTTGCCCTGCAAAAGTTTTGATGCCTCAGCAGACAGCACTGTTCCTCCCTCATTCAACAGGGTTTGGAAAAACACACCAGCTGCAGGATGATTTGTAAACACGTTGTGGTACTTTCTTAACAGGAACAACAAGGTGTTGAGCTGAATTTCACTTTCTTCAGACAACAGTGGAGAAATTTCCTGCTTTTGAAGCCGTACAATATCTTCAGCTGCTGAAGCATTGTTTACACGGAGCTTCGCATACACAAGCTCCACGTCAATCACATACTTCTTTACAACTTCCTCAAGGCTGCATGCTCTCTTATCCTCTTCCAACTCCAGCACATGTACAACACCATGTTGCAGGGCATATTTTGCTGTGTCACTGAACTTTGAGTTGGCAACACCTTTTCGTTTCACATCATCAAGTTCACAAGTGCAAAGTTTTGAAAGAATATCATGGCCTTCCTTTTCATCCACGGTGAAATCGTGTTGTCCATAGTAAGACTTGTCAGTCAACCAATCCTTAACTGACTTGTGAAAGAAGTGAATGCACTCATCTCGAACAGGTAGCAGTGTTGAAATACAAGCGATCCCCTTTTTCACTTTCCGCCGATCGGCTAAAGAACTTGTACCCAAAAGCAAGATCTCAGTAACAAAACCAAGCGGCAAAGGTTCTCTTGCAGCTGCGAGGGCACTCAAGAAAATCAGAAACTGTTCCTCTTTGATTTTCACTTCTTTACAAAGTTCAGTCTCAAGGCGTTGAAAGTAGGTTTGGTAAACCGAGGAAATACCTGAGGGTAAGGCGCTGTCCAGTTGCTCAGGAGTAATAAATGAAACATTATCTTTGATGAAATCTACAAGCAAATAAGCATATAAAATTAGTCCTTCAGACTTTTCAACCAGTTTGGTGATGATAATTTCTTGATACTCTGATTGCATTGCATGGCTTAGTCGCTTTTCAAACAAGAGCTTAATGTCCTGTAAGTTCTCTTCATTGTTTGGCTCCAGATGGAGAGGTTTAAAACTTTTAAGACTGTCTGCGATGTTTATTTCTGGTCGAGTTGTCACGAGAAATCGAATCCAACATGGAAGCTTACTGAAGTGATTGGCAATAACATCGAGTAGCTCATTACGTCCTTGGTATTCACTTTCATCTAATCCATCTATTACCATGAGAATGTTTCTATCAGGGTCTTTTAACTTGCTTAGAGGCTCCTCGAACAACAATTCAAACAGTTCCTTGACTTCCATATCCTTGAGTTCTTCACCCAAATTTCTGGAGAGCGTTTCCACAAGGTGGTTCTTGTATTCTGGCAAAGAATCAGACAGCTGACAAGCTAAAGACTGAAGCATGACCTTGGGATTCCTGTGGCGTGCCTTGGCGTGCTGACAAAAGTGGCTTCCTGACAGTCTCCCAGCTTCTTGCATTCTTTTGCAAACAACAGCAGAGATCACAGATTTTCCCATCCCTGCATTTCCACTGATCACCATTACTCGGTTTTGAGAGCTGTCGTCTAACCAATCCTCAACTTTTCTAATGATCGACACACGACTTCCTTCTTGATATCTTCCTGTATGATATTCAATGTCCGTTTCTGTGTCAACCTTTGCGAGTTTCTTAAGGATTTCATGATCTTCTCTCTTCTTTTCTCTTTGTTCTTCATCTGCCTGCTTTAATTGTTGTAACGTTTCATGATGTTCCTCCTGGGTGCTCAATGCTTTCTCAACCTTTGACTTTGTATCCTGAATTGTTTTACAGTCTTCTTGGTGTATCTGATGCAATTTCTCAACAGCTTGCCGCGTGTTCGTCTGGGTCTGATGTAGTCTATCGATAGCTTGATGTGTTTTGATCTGGATTTGATGTACTTCTTCCAGTGTTTTGCGATCTACCAGCTGGGTCTTGTGTATTTTCTCAACATCTTGTTGTGTTTCAGTATGACATTGACGTATGTCCTTCAGCTGTGACTTGATATCCTCTTCACTATCAGCCCAGTCACGTAACACGTCAAGATAATCTTCCTCTCCACAGTGCTCTGCCTCCAACCTGTCTATTTCCACCTGATCCAACCCAAGAGAAACAAGAACAGCACTAATTTCCAGCCACAGAGAAGAGAAAGTTGGCGTATCAACAGCAGTGGTTGATACATGACCATACAACTCATTGCGGAAAAACTTAATGCGAGCAAGGTTTGCTTCAACTGAGGTGTTGCTTGGAGGTGGCTTAGTGTGCCACCCTGAAGGGGGAGGGGATAGTCCACAAATGTTGGTCAAAAGGAGGAAGAGAAGAGTGATGTCAAATGTGTTGGAGTCGGGTGCGGCTCCAGTAGGTGGGAACAGCTGGTCCCACTGAGCTGTGCGCAGGACCTTTTTCTTGAAAAGCTTGTTAAGAGTTGGATAGTTTGCATTGAGATCAGCAGCAAGGTTTGCAGGAGGATGATGACTATCGAAAACTGTTCTCAAAACTGTTGTTCCACCATCAATCAGAAGTCTGCTGAGCTTGGCTCCATTTGTCTTCTCTACAGAACTGGCCAAGGGTGAAGGTGCAGCAGCTGCCATCTTTATCCCACGTACAAAGGGTTAGTCTTCCAACTGTACCTGCAAGTATGCAGGAGAAAATGATTTGATTTTTTTTTTTCATCCATAGTTAAAAAATAACTGAATAGAGAGATTAGTACTTTTGAGGAAAGTTACAGCTTAGCACTGAAATAGGATGAGGTGCCTTAAACGGCTTGGAGTTGTTTTCCACAAGTTCTACAAATACTATTTATGGTATATAATAACAATGAACCCAAAGAGTTTCCTATTCCTACAAATCAATTAAAAATGCACAGAAACAGTTGCAAGCACACTGAAAGTTGCCATGTTAGCTTGGGACTATTTTTAGACAGCAGGTGTTGATTTGCACACTTTAAAATTGTTTTTGTAATCATTATAAAATTGTTCATTCTAAGTATAATTGCTGCCGCAAGTGAGCGGGCCTGAAACCTGCGAACGCCGCGGGAGCAGTCCTAATTTGAACATAAATTATGTAAATTTATATAAATATATATAAAATATATATAAATATATCTATATAGTGGCGACAAATCTTGATTTGTTCTTTTAACCAGAATCATTTGCAGTAAATCTCTCTTTGCGTCTAACCAGCTACTTTAATTCACTGTTCAGTTCATTTGATAATTGAGCTTGAATGTTTTAATATGTGTTGATTCACGTAAGTCCTGCTCCTGTTTTGCATTTATTTCTGTTAATTACCTTTGGATTCGCAATCCCTGTTTTGCAATACATGCACACAGGATAAAATCCTCTAAAATCATGCGCGCTGCTTAGATATACTGTGAAAATAAACTGGCATGTCTTCTATAAGGGAACAGGCTTGCTACAAAGCAATATAGACTGTTGTGTCTGCTGTGATTGTTGCTACCGTGGTGTTCCACAGCGCGATGGCTGACATTAAATATTCATTGTTCAGTTTTTTAGATACTGCCGACACAGAGGAAGTATTTTGTTATCGCTAAAAGCACAAGTAAAATCAACGACCTGAAATGTTCAAAACAAGCGCTCGGGTTTCGGGTTTCCCACGGTGGTTAATGAAATGCGCTGACGGCTTTGTCACGCTCCTATCAGCCGCGGTTTGTCAATCGTAAAACGTATTTTCCAAGTGTCCCCTCGTTAAACAAGGTTGATTTATTTACTTTTGGATTGTTTTGCAGCCTGCTCAGAGGTATTTACAATATATTTATTTTGTCTAAGGCTTAACAGGACACATTTTCCTGTTTTCAGTTCTCATTATACGTACCCCTCCCATTCAATGCAGTATAGTGTAACTTTTCAACAGCACTGAGTATTTTGATTTCAACTAGTACGTGTCACACCAGCTTAGCCACAATTATATTTCACTTGTGTGATTCGTGATTGTTAACCCAACTCAAAAGTGGAAACAAAATAAGCATGCAAGCCAACCAGCTCATCAATTGACTATCAAACTAAAGCTAACTTTTATGTTTCACACTTGAGCCTTTTGAGGACCAAACCAACTAAAAGGGCAGCATTAGCTACTATTATAATAATTTATGTACTTTCAGATTTTCATTTTGCAAGGGTATCACTTGTGATCAGGCATCAATCAACTTGTCATGTTTCAGTGTTCCAGATAAGAGAGGGTCTCAGGTAAAAGACCCATTCAACAAGGTCAGCTAGCTGACCCGACAAATTAATAGAAAACTTCAGGTGATCTTATAGTGAGGTCCATATCTATAGACCCTTGCAATTCCTCATTCACACCTTGCCTTTAAAACTTATTTGGAACCCTGATGTGAGGGAATTTAGTTTTGATCATATATATCTTATTAATAATAGGTGTATATTGATCAACAACTTCTTAATTTATGCATTATAATTAATTCATTACATATGTAATGTCAAGTTCAGCTCTTACCACTGTTCCCCAGAAAGACAATTGTCAGCTTTTTATTACCCCTCTTGCATCTGCTGATAAAATTAACGCTGGTTGATAAATTTTACACAAATTTAACTGCAATGGGTCATGCCATAAAATATTCATAGCCCCCTCCCCCAAGTCTGAGAATTTGTTACCCCTTGGCTTCAATGTAACCTTTTTTAGGGGGTGGGAGGTTATAATTATTGGACTGATGCATTAGGTCATATAAAAAGAAAATCCTGATTAAATATGGCTTGACTGAATTAGTTACTAGATCATATTCATCTTTGAAGCCCTGCAGGGCTCATTAATTTTTAGATCTCTCAAAGCTAGAAGAGCTTAATAAAGGGAGGGGGTTTATTAAATATTTCAAAAGTTGCACTTCAGTTACCGGTTGATTGATCTTCACCATCAATACAAGCTTTTGTGCATCATATTGTTTAAACAAACCGTTAATCTTGTTTACTCTAAAGTACATACTTAATGTTCACCTATTCAACATTAGTCATTTGATCATCACCGATACAAAAATAAAACCAGCTGGGGAAGAGAGGGAAGGAGGGAAAGGGGGGGGGGGGGGGGGGGGCTTATTTAATAGAAGGAGAGGGCTTACTAATATTTTTATTCCTGAAAGGGGGGCTTAATAGTCAAGAGGAATGTGGCAAAAAATACGGTAGTTATTATATAAAGTTGTGTTTGGCCCGCTGGTTTGTTTGTAAACATTGCTAGTGGTGAGTGTACCACGTTTTGCAAAAACGTACCTGAACTCTCAGAGATTCTCCAAATCTCTGAAGGCATTTTGACTCACTTGAGATTCTAAAATAAATGTATACTTTTTTCAAGTCAGGTTACATCAATAATTATTGATAACTTACGTACAGTGACCCTTGCTTTCATACACTGATTGAGGATTATATATATATACCTAGGCCCGGGTTGTTCGAAAGCCGATTAACGCTAATAATCCAGGACCCAGTTGTTTGAAAGCCGATTAACGCTAATCCAGGATTAAAAGTTAATCAAGTTTTTAATTTCTCTTGTATAAAAGTGTTTTTCTCTGCTAATGTTTTGTAAAGTGTGAGATTAGTCAAAGTCAAAACAGAAAGACAAAACATATTATTAACAGAAAACCTCACTGAAAATTAAAGTTACAAAACTGAAATCAAAATTCGCGCTAATCCTGGATTAGCTTAATCGTTCTTTGAACAACCTGGCCCTGGGTAATTACACCCTTGCTACATTTGTATAACGTATCGTATACACTGATCGTATTCTATGTGAGAATTATAATATATACACCAGGGTATTGTGAACAATAATTATCATCCCACAGTAATTATCCACCCCAGGGTATGTTGCAGTTTAAATTTGTTTTGTTTTGAAATTTTATCGACCAGCTTGATTTTCATTTCTATTTGTTTCAGATTAATTGCACTAATACAGGGAAATGAAAACAAGTAGCTAAAACATTCTTGCTCAAAGGTACATGTATGGTCATGCCCTGGTGAAAATCTTTGCAGGATCTTTGAAGATCTTTAAAGATCTTTAAAGATCTGCAAAGACCTGTAAAGATCTGCAAAGATCTTGCAAAGATCCTTGAAGACAAGGATCCTTCAAGGATCATACAGTATTTGTAATCCCAAGTGGGATATGGCAGCAAGTAATCTTGGAACAGGACAAGTTACTGTGGATGCAAAGGCCTACAAAAAGGTCTAATATTATACACTACAATTTCAGGGAGTACAATAAATGATGAACAGAAGCTTGATTTTTCAGTTGTTCTTTAATCTAGTGTGCCAACTTAACACTGTAATAATACAATGTATTTGTCATCTGTTTATGACTGTATATACATATTGTATGATCATTCTCTCTATGTGCATGTAGTGTAATGATTCTGTTGTTGCTCAATTTAGTTTTGTACAATCTTTGTGCATTTAATTGCTAAATGTAATGTTGGAATTGAGCAGATAGAATTAATTGCTTGTGACTTCTTTTGAAGTCAAATTAACTGCATTTGGTTCCAAAACATCTGAGTACATTATACTACATGTACATGTATATAACTTTTATTATTGCTTTTAATGTTGATATGCAAGACTGTTACAAGATGCATGTAACTTGCAAAGTCTGATAAGCATCTTACAAGAACTTAGAAAATTCTGGAAGTTCTTATACGATTCTAGCTAACAAGATTCTTATAAAGATCTTGTATGACATTGCAAATTCCACATCTTGTAAGTATCTTATTATACAAAGGAAACAATAAATATTATAACAAGATCTTGTAAGAACCTTACAAGTTCTTGTAAGATGTACATGCAAGTACAAGAATCTTACAATAATTATTATCTTAATAAGATAATTACTTCAAGATCTTATTAAGATCTTAAACCTGCAAAGATATTTAAGGATCTTACATTCAAATATCTTAAAGATTCATACAAAGACCTTCAAGGATCTTACCAAG
Source organism: Desmophyllum pertusum (assembly GCA_029204205.1). Lineage (NCBI taxonomy): Eukaryota > Metazoa > Cnidaria > Anthozoa > Scleractinia > Caryophylliidae > Desmophyllum > Desmophyllum pertusum. The sequence goes on along the minus strand of MU827302.1, from coordinate 228,845 downwards.
ATCTTAAAGATTAATGCAAAGATCTTTGGGGATCTTGCAAAGATCTTGAAGATTCCTGCAAATATCTTTAAGGATCTTACAAAGATCTTAAAGATTCATGCAGAGATCTTTGAGGATCTTGCAAAGATCTTCAAGGATTTTACAAGGATCTTTAAAATTCCTGCAAATATCTTCAAGGATCTTACAAAGATCCTACAAAGATCTTTGTAAATCTTCAAGGATCTTCGAGGATCCTTGAGGATCCTTGAAGATCTTTGGCAAGAAAATTGAGGATCTTGGCAAGAATCTTGAAGATCCTCAAAGATCTTTGTAAATCCTTGAAGATTTTTTATAAAGATCCTCAAAGATCTGCACCAGGATCTTCATGCAGATCTTCAAGGATCTTCAAAGATCTTTAAAAGATTTTCACCAGGGTGAGTCACTAACAAGCATTAAGACAGCGGTCAGACAAGTCACACAAACATCTTGGAAATTTCAGGTAAGCTAAAATTTATTTATGAACTTGATTTCAGTCTCATTGTATAGTTCTGGACTTTTGTTTGTTTGTTTTTTACCCCGGTGAATTTTAGAGGGGATCAGTTAAGGTGGTACCGGAGGCTGAAGTGACCATTTCAGAATTTGCCGATTCTTTATGCTACTTGATATGATACTTTGTTCGCAAAATATCAGCTCAAGGGAATCTATTCTTCGCGAGATATAGCCAAATGAAGTTTTGTATCTAAGAAGAATTTAGCGGGAAAATACAGAAGCATCGGGCCAGAAATAGGTTTCGGTTTTCAAAAACAATCGCTGCGTTATGTGCGTTTGACAGGTTCCAAATATCCAATTTCGATTGCGAAACTTTCAGCAGTCACGAAATCTGCTCAAAGACGCAAATCATACCGTGTTCTACTGTATTCTGGCTACTGGGACAACAACTTACTATCTATAAATTGTATATGAAAGAAACTTGACTGAATACATGTAACTCCATTTATTTTATCCATCTAAACATATGCGAGTGTACGTACGTGACATTTGCAATTCTTCGTCATCGGAGACAACTTTCTTGTTTCGAGCGACTAAAACCAAATGTTCGACTTCCCAACTCCACGGCATATTATTAAAAAGTCTGTAGAGGCCTTCTTCCGTTTTGGAAATGCTGAATATTTCCCGAAACATCAAGCAACATTTAAAGAATTACAAACACAAAGAAAATCTGACAATTCTTTGTTTTCATCTGACGTCATCAAAATTCTAAAATCTAAACTGTTAATCCTACAAAGCTATTCCTTTTATATCATATAGACATGGAAATCATTAATCTCTATGCAAAGTTTGGTATCGATCCAGTGATTCCTTTTGGAAATAAAGCTATTTGAAATTTGTGATATCCCGGATGAACGTGTTAATGAACTGTCACAAAAAACGGATATTTCATATCATTTTTAAATTTTCAGACGTGATAATAATTTAGAAGTGGCGTCTAAACAGATTTGAAATGGAAGCTAATGATATTGACGGTAGAATCTACTCTACTTCTTGTGCAATTTTATGGCGGCCATGTTGGTGCCCCAGAGAAGGGCACCAGATGGCGGCGGCATACTAAACACTGTAATTTTCTGAAAATTAGTTTGGCAATAACTCGGTTATGAAAAACGCTACAAAGCTATAATTTGGACAAAACGTTTCTTTCTACCAGTTCTTTTACCTGTTAATTTTCTGATGTTTTTCATGCAAGCAAACAGTTTTTGTAATTTTGATGAAAACCAACAATATGTCATCACTTCAATCAAGACTCGTCGAAGGTGTTGTTACTAAGCAAAGGAGTCATTGTTTATACCGCTGCTTGTGATTGGTTTCGCGGGGAAAATAGCAAGACTTATAAGGGAATACTTGCCATATATAGGACAGTTTTCTATGTTTTACTGCTGGATCTATATATCGCTGGCTTTCTCAAGATGGCGGCTGAGTTGATAAACACAAATTTCAGTTCAAGAACGAATTCTGGCAAAGATATCGCTCTATTTGCGAAAAATAATGGCTTGTATGTGCAACATATGCTGGTAGTGTTTTGACCTTTTCTCTCGTCATAAAACTTGGCAAGCCTCAACTACACATAATTACGATGATTTTCAGCACAGTCCGCCACAGTCCACCGCAATATGTCGGATTTACAGTACCGCTCAAAAGTAAGTTACCACCCTTCGCGTCTCGTTACTCGCGAGACGAGTCTCGTTTCCTGGGAGGCGAGTCTCGTTTCATGAGAGGCGAGTCTCGTTTCTCGCGAGAATCACTAAACCGGCTAGCATGGAATATATTACGCGCAAGAAAGTAAAATAAAACTAATCAAAACGGTACGCTCTGATCTGTTATCGGTTGCCGAAATCAAACCAAATGTATCGACAAGTTCTTGTGCAATTTATAAAGTTTAATATGTTGCCAGTACAGGGGAAAGTTTACTGATAAGATACTCCGAGAGAAGACAACTCACTTGATGGTTTCCGTTCGTTCAAAGATTTCTAGACGAGACAATGAAATGCGAAACGTAACACCAATTCAACTACAGCTACATAAAAGTTTCAAAACACGAAGGAAATGAAACAAGGAATAGAAAACGAACAGCGAAATGGTTAACGCTTGAAATACTTCCTTTTCATAGCAATGAAACCTGCGATCAGGCTATTTACGGCGGGAAAAGTACATGTGACACATGTAGAGATCGAAGCGCGACAAATTATTAAACACAGTCGAGTGGCGTCGTCTCAAAAGCCTGAAAAAGCCACCGCTTGATTCGGCGACCCGGCCGTCGCTTTACAACGAGAATTTTTTTATTTCTAAAATACTGTAGATTGGAATGGAATAGTATCGTTTTCATTCACAGAATAATCGAAAACTTCAGCTCAAATGCGTAACGAGTTCTAGTTTACTTGCGATTTCTCAAGCGAAAGTTTTTATTTACGAGACTCGCCTCGCAGGAAACGAGACGCGTCTCGCGCGTAGATGGTAACTTAATACTTTTGAGCGGTACTGTATGAGGTAATGAATTTGCATAAGATTTGAAAACAATAATTTCGGTATCAAATCTTTTGTTTTGTTTTTTCATGGCAGACTGCAGCCAAAATTTCCATTTTATGGATTCAAATAAGTGTGTCAATTTATTTCGAATAATATCAGGAGCCATAATCAGGGACGGAGACCGTAAATTCAGAGCGCGCGTGTCCCCATGTGAATACTTTTTGTAGCTATTTTTAGAACCTCGTGACGTAAGAAAAACACGCAAACGCGCGAGAAAACTCGCAAAACTTCGTGTATGCTTTATATATTTACAAATTGGCGATCTCTTTCGGGGGTCTTTCGGGTCGGTTTATTGCGCTTCGCGATTTCAGCGAAAAGTCAAAGAACTGCAGAGGAGACCAATGAATGTTCCATACGGTTAAGGGTGTTAAGGATCCATCACTTTTCAGGGTAGGCAAGGCAGCTCGGCATGCAGTCTTATAGCCCTTGTTATGAACCTGATAAATAATTTGTTTTATGAGTGCTTTTCTGCTGCAGTAATTATATGATCATCTCTACTCCTATTCTGATCCCAAATAATTATTTTATTGCATGCAGGTAAGCTTACTCGTATGCATTTTTTCGCAACTCAACAACTGATTAAATAATAATAATAATAAAAATGAAGTTCAGTTTGCCTTCAAAGTCAGCGTCAGTTTTGTCAGATAAAGGGAAAATTGAGATTCAAAATTTGCCCAGCATTGAACTCAGAGATTGAAGAAGCTGCACATCTATGTAAATACAAGAAACTATTATTCTTTTATGTAATTAATAATGGGTAAATAAAGTTGTTGTTGTTATTAAAAATTCGAAAAGAAGAAAATGGCTGAAACTACCAGAGATATAGTAGTGTAGTACAGTACTGACCAGCTAAGATATTGACTTCATAGTGTCAGAGAAATAGCCACAAATGTAGAGAAATCACCGCATGCGACTTATCATGTAATTTTCTGGATATAAGCTTAGTAAGCTTATAAAAGAACGGCTTTCCTATTTCGCTGAAGTGATATACTGTCGCGGCATTTCTCTCTAAAAAAATAAGAAGTTAAAGTATGTTCCAATAACCAATGGATCGGAGGAGCCAAGTGGCTCATCATGCATTGTTCTTGAAAAACATATACAAGAACAACAAAACAACAACAAAGTTTATATAAAGCTTTAATCGGCTTGCTGAATATTTCGGCAACCTCGCTAAAATTCACGCTATTTGATCGATGGCAATTTCGTTTGCTGCGAAATACTCCAAATTTTCGGTTAAAAGAATAGCTTTTTGTATTCTTTAACTAATACTATCGATAGCTTGACCGTAATAGCTATAATTCTCTTGTGGATGTACAAAAACAACCATTCGATCGAGGTTCCTAAATAAACAAGCGTTTGACTGTTTACGCGGCAATTGAAAATTTTATAACGGCTTAATTCGCTTGAGAAACGAAAAAAAGTAAACGAGGTCTGAAAACCTTGCTCTCAAAACCACAGGAATTGTTTCTGATGCACTCAAACCATTGAACTTTTTGTGTAGACAGGTAATTTACTTACAACTCTGCAATTGCTTGAGGTCTTTTCCAAAGCTTTTTCGCCGGTTCTTTCGATTCAGATTGCCGTGGCCGCGAAGTACAACTTTTGTAGTTTTGCCGGCCAAAGCCTTACACAAAACCTGTTGAACCAGTGAATTCCTACAAAATACCGCTTTCCTGCGGTTAAAATGTAAAGATAAAACACTAAAAGCGAACTAGTTTGTCATAACTACGTACGAGGTTTAGATAAAGGACCGTAAAGTTCAAGTTGTGACAGATCTTAGCTTGATTCTTATTCGCTTGCTCCTGACAGTCGATCCTGACAGCCGGTTGACTTGGAATGGCTTTCTCTAGCGCTGTTGAGATTTTCACAGGGATAGGAAAAGGGAATACCTTTTTATTTCAAACTTATAAAAGGCTATAAGATTCAAGAAAAATTCATTACCTAACGAGGGAATTCCACATTAAATTTCATTTAAAAAAAAACGAAATCGCACGACGAATCGCGAAGCTCGTAATCATCTTCCCCAGGCGATCGCGATCTGCGATAGTATCATCGTCTTCACTTTCTTCGTAATTCACAGGGTTTTGAACTACTTTCGTCACTGTTGGAATCACTCGAGTCAAGAAAGTTGTCCTCCAAGGACTTCTTCAAGTTTGAAAAACTAAACGGAGGACATAAAACGCCATCTCCTCCTCGCCAACAAAAACAATGTTGTCCGAGTGTTGGCCGCCATTTTCTGCCCAAAGTTTTTTTTGACAAATCTCCTCGCGCGACACACGCGCGAAACTCGCGCGCCTGATTGCGTATGTATTTCTAAAAATAGCACAACTACTACAACACATGGGGACAACCCCAATACTAGAATATCTATAGAGTTACGGTCTCCGTCCCTGATTATGGCTCCTGATAATATACAATTGCATTAAAAAATGGACAATATTTCATAACTTGGCTGTTTTGACACCTCTAATAATTCTTCAAATTCCTCAAATTTCTATGTTTAACTTAAAAATACAAAAAACATATTTTTCATCGTCCTCACATAATTATGATTTAATACTGAAAATTTTGTTCAATTCTATAAACTAATTGCGATTTTGAGACGGCAATACCACATTATATTGGCGGCTAGTTGGGAGAAAATATATTCCGTATTGGGCGGAGTCGCGAAGCGACGGAGCCCAATACGGAATATATTTTCTCCCAACGCCGCCAATATAATGTGGTATTGCCGTCTCAAAATCGCAATTAGTTTTGTATCGCGATTCAAACATTTTTGGACAGATTAAAAGGAAAATTCAGATCAGTTTCTGTTGATTGAAATATAAATTCCCACTATACGCAACGTGTTGTACACGAATACTTGAACGCGAAAGCATTTTGGTCTCGAAGAAAGTCCGACTTTTTTCGCCGGTAAATTGCTTATGGAAACAAAGGCGATTCAGAATTACGTCCCTTGAAGATTTATAAAGTACCAAATGACAATGAAACGGGAAAATAATCCAATTTTGAACCGAAAAAACTTGTTCAAAAACATCTTACGTGATTGTACGACTTAGCGCGCGCACATCGCGAAAGCAGTTGAAAACGGTAAACAAACTCTTTCAAGAAAGAAACGATTTTTATTACTCACCTTACGCTAACTTTTAGATTGAGGAAGTTGTACCGGCGAATAAAGCCTTCCATAACTGAGCGAATGATTGCCGACGATTCATCGAAGCGAAACTTTTGAATTTTGATACACATGTGAGGAACCCAATTCAGTGCTGCGATGTCAATTTGAACTTTGTAACCAATCACAGACCAGAAAAGTGAGACGGCAATACCACATTATATTGACGCCTCGCTCGCTTAGCAAACCTATAAGCGGATCGCGATACTAGTAAATATTTCTGCTGAATTTGATGACAAATGTCCAAATTAGCCTCCGGTACCACCTTAATTGGGTCAGTAGGGGGGTCAATATTGGGGGATATAAAGCTGAGATATAAAGTTTGTAAATTAACTACAGCGCTTACATGTACCTTCGATATGAAACACTTTATGCATGATAACTTGATCCTGGATTAGAATTCCACAGCTTGGGACCTCTGAAGATGTTAACAACATGCACACTCAGTAGACGCTGAAAATAATTGACATGACTGCACATGACATGTACGTTCATCAATGCTTCAACATTTGACTTCATGTTCTTTATAATAACAACCACTGCAACATGGATATAATATAATGTGCCTGAGACAGAACCTGGGAAGTTATGGCTTATTGTACTTTGCGAAACGAAACGAAACGAAACGAAACGAATTGAAAAATCTGTACTTTGCGAATTGAAAAATCTGTACTTTGCGAATTGAGAATCTGTACTTTGCGAATTGAGAATCTGTACTTTGCGAATTGAAAATCTGTACTTTGCGAATTGAAAATCTGTACTTTGCGAATTGAAAAATCTGTACTTTGCGAATTGAAAATCTGTACTTTGCGAATTGAAAAATGCTATTGCTGGTATATAAAATTAAGTCTATTTACTCTAAGATGGCACTTCTTTTCAATTCTTGGCTTTCACGTGACGTCATCAAAATTCTAAAATCCAGAATCGCAAGGCCCCTGAGTTTTTATCCCTCACTGGCTATTAGACGTCCTTAATACATATCTTGTTGAAGGTTTTTAGCTCGATAGCATTCGCCGTCTTTAAGATAGAGCATTTTGAATTTCGGAGTTTCACGCCACACGAGATCAAAGATGGCCGCCAGAAGGCCGTCACGTATACTTAAAAAAATACTTCATCTTGTGATTTTTAACAATCTGAACAGTTGAGATTTTGCGAGAAGTGTTTATCTGAATGTTTACTCGTTCATGATGGTGATCTGACCGCTTTTTGTAGCAGAAGTGAATGCCAGATGTGCTCTCTAAATTTGCGTGAAACATTTTGATGGATAACTCGAGTACGGAATACCGTACAGACCTGAGACTTGGACAAGTAGTTTATATAGTAGTTTTCTAAAACCTGTAATATTCTTGATTTTTTTGACTCAATAGTTTTGGATTTATTTTTTCGCGGCGTGACAGTGAAAACCACCTATAATCTCTTCAAAATATTTTAATTAACTTCAATTGAAAACAATTAACGATCAATATTATTGTCAAACAAATTTAAGATTTATATATATATATTAATATGCATTTGTAAGCATTTCATAACAAATTTAATCAGAATATACCCTAACAGGCCTTAAAACTGGAACTAACTTTAAAGTCTTCTAAAAGCTCTTATTAACAGGCCCTAAAACTGGAACTAACTGTTAAGTCTATTAACAGGCCCTAAAACTGGAACTAACTGTAGTCTTCTAAAAGCTCTTATTATCGAACAATTTTAAATAATCCGTACAATAATTATAACACGGCACCACTGTCACCGTCTAAAATATTTTAAATCTATTAGAACACAACGATCACTTATCTCACAAAGGCTAGAATAATCGACAAGCTCTTATTATCAAACAATTTAAAATAGTTCGTACAATAAGTAACAACACGGTAATACTGACGCCGTCTAAACTATTTAAATCTTAAGGGTGCGTTCCTTTGGGATGATCCGGATCAGGATCAGTGATCTAGGATCACTCGGATCATGGTGCATCAAAGGAACCGACGAATCCTTGTCCAGAGTGGATTCATCGGTTCCTTTGATGCACCGTGATCCGAGTGATCTTGGATCACTGATCCTGATCCGGATCATCCCAAAGGAACGCACCCTTAGAAAACAAAGATCACTTATCTCACAAAGGCTAGAATAATCGTCATCCGAACACAATTCCAGTCGGATTGAAACTGGATCTTTTTATCTCTCTTAGCCCTTTTTGGAAGATGGTTAAAAACAGACATTATTGTCCCCGTTCAAACTAGCTGGTGCCCATTCCGGGACTCTACGGTTACGTTTCCGCTGCTCTGTTGGAAACTTTGATCGCAGAGAAGCGTGGCAAGAGGTAAAGAGGTAAAGTCCGTGCGCGGAAAGAGCCCCCGATGTTGGCCAGGGTAGTCTGAACGGGGCCACGTTTACTTCAGTACAAGGCATGAGATTTTAGTCATAGATGGCAAAACAAACACACAAACGTGTTTCGCGGTCATGTTGCCGGAGGAGTTTCTTCACAACGACGCGCTCGCCACCGACTTTCTTGGCGGTGAACACACATCCAAAAGTACCCCGACCAATTTCCTCTTTGTCAGAGATGTCATCCCAAGAAAACTTAGGTAAACCGTCAAAAAGAGAACTTCTCTTGAGCGTTGTAGGGCGGCCAAGCAAGCCAAAAGATGGCAGCTTGAACGCCATGTCGAACGAGACAACTACGAGTTTCCCGCCAATTCTGATACATGTGACCGAAAGTAGAAAGTGTCACGCATTCTCTCCACATGAGACAAAAACTGTCTGGATAACGCTAGCGCAATGAAATATGCCTAAACGCCTCAATGTAACAGCGAAAAAAGAGCACTTCTGACGTTACTTTCGTTCAGGGATCATCGTTGCGGCGAGAGCAGAGATTCCAACCTTTTTTGAAGGAAATAGGGAGTATTTTTAGTGCTGAAGGTGTGAGCCCCCGGGCGGTCTGGAGACATGTTCAACTGGGAAATTTTGCAAATTTAGGTTCTCTCAAGGATCATGACTATAACACCACACGAGTACTACGAGTAACATACGACTAACATACGAATACATACGAGTACATACGGATACATACGAGTGACATACGGGTACATACAGATACATACAAGTAACATACAAGTAACATACAAGTAACATACGAATACATACGAGTAACATACGATCACAATTTTGTTTTCATGTTATATATCGCGTTCAGTAAAATACAAGGATTTCGATTGAAAGGAGTTGGATCTTCTTCTCAAATCTTAGGCTGTTCACAGCCTCTCTATTTTCTCAACGCAAACCTGGAAGAAAGAACGCGAGAGAAACCAACCTCGCGCCCCCCACCCCCTCGCTTTTCGCTTTCGCGCTGGCGTCCAGTTCTCTGGCGATTCTCTTTTGCGTGTTCAACGATGGAAGACAAATACAAAAAAATAAAGTCTACTATACGGAAATCTTCGACAATCTTGGGAAATTTTCATGCTCGGTGTATTAATCAATTCAACAATGAGAACGGGGAGGGGCCATAGGAACGATACTAGGATAAAACGATTGCCAATTATAATAATTTCAAAAATCTCAGCCATAAAATAATATTTTTAAATTAATAACATGCATGGGAACAAAAAGCTTCGGTGAGTGTGTTTGTGTGAGTGTTTGTTTGTGGGGTGAGGGGTGGTGGAGGTGGGGGTGGGGGGTCAGGGGGTAGCTTTTCGAATCGAAATCCTTGTATTTTACTGAACGATATATAACATGAAAAAACAAATTGTGATCGTATGTTACTCCTATGTATTCGTATGTTACTTGTATGTTAAAAAAAATGTGGTCGTATGTTACTCGTATGTATTCGTATGTTACTTGTATGTTACTCGTATGTATCTGTATGTACCCGTATGTCACTCGTATGTATCCGTATGTACTCGTATGTATCCGTATGTTAGTCGTATGTTACTCGTATGTTACTCGTAGTACTCGTGTGGTGTTATAGTCATGATCCTCTCAAGTGCCATTTCCGGAATTTTGACATCATTTCTGAGAGATCTTTATTCTTTTCACAAACATTTTTGGTGCTTTTCTTTACTTTTGTTACACTCAGATCGCTAAAAAGTACTAAAGATTAGCTAAGATTAGCAAATTTTCTCTTGTTTTCAGACTTTCATAATAAATCGGGAGAATCTGGAAAAAAATCGGGAGGGTTGGAATCTCTGCGAGAGGCAAATAACGAAGTTGAACGAAGAACTGGTAAAGTGAAGGCTCGGAGAACCTCTCGCCAACAAACGATTTTTATTATTTATTTCCTTTTATATTTCAGGGATTTCTCATTTCGCAAAGTACAGATTCTCAATTCGCAAAGTACAGATTCTCAATTCGCAAAGTACAGATTTCTCAATTCGCAAAGTACAGATTTTCAATTCGCAAAGTACAGATTTCTCAATTCGCAAAGTGCAGATTTTTCAATTCGCAAAGTACAGATTCTCAATTCGCAAAGTACAGATTTCTCAATTCGCAAAGTGCAGATTTTTCAATTCGCAAAGTACAGATTCTCAATTCGCAAAGTACAGATTTCTCAATTCGCAAAGTGCAGATTCGCAAAGTACAAATTCGCAAAGTACAATAAGCCGGAAGTTATTTGGTGCAAACTATCATAGGAATGCCTCATGCCAGGGACTCCAATGATATAAACGTAACAGGGGTGATGGTCGGAAATGTTGAAGTGAATCCTTAAAAAGCAGCAAAGTTTTGTTTTATGGGTATATGACTCAACTTCATTTTCACCCTAAAAGGTACAAATTGCAAAACAAAACTAGTTCCTGTCATATTTTTTCCGGCCTTATACCATTATATAGGGCCGATTATTTAAACGAAGTCTAAGTTAGACCTGGTTTAAGGCTAAATCGAGGTTTAGACAAGGCTTCCATAGACCACGGCTAGGCTGAGTCTAAATTGCGTTATAAGAATGCGGATTAGCCGCATTTCACGGAGACCACGTCTAAACGTCAGGTCTAGCTATTGTTTCTTCTAAACCGCTCTTTAAAAATTCGAGTTTTTTCTTAGTTGGTTTTGCACGCTATAATCGTTTTTCTACGCTATACTGATCGCTCTAATGATAACGCTTGGAAAATAATTCAAAACTATAGTATAGAACGTTACAGGAATAGGATAACAAGCTGAGTCTGAATAATCAGACGGTTGAGGGATAGTATACATCCTCTAGAAGAATACGACAATGACAATTTCCCTTACACTGCAAAACAGTCTAATTTCCGTCGACGGTTTAGGCTCAGGAAAGAAGATAGTTTTTAGAGTGGATGTTTTTATCATACTTAAATTTTAGTTTTGAAAAAAAGAACGTTTACTTCAATAGCATGTCCTTATTGTTCCATAAAATGAAAACTTTTCAATAAGTATCCTGTAGAAAGGAAGTAATTTTTGGCTAACATTATTTACGTTATAATTGCACTTCAGGATGAAAGGTAGCCCATCAACTGACGTTTTGCGAAGTAAAAGTTTTGAATCATTTTCGAAGCATTATCATTAGAGCGATTATAGCGAAGAAAAATGTGTAAATCCTACTAAGCAAAAACTCGATTTTTTAACGCACAGTTTAAGAAAAAACAATAGCTAGACTTTTTAGACCACGTTTAGACGTGGTCTCCGTAAAATGAGGCTAATCCGCATTCTAATAACGCAATTTAGACTCAGCCTAGCCGTGGTCTATGGAAGCCTTGTCTAAACCTCGATTTAGCCTTAAACCAGGTCTAACTTAAACTTCGTACGGCCCTGAGAGTTTAATTCCGAAAGTTTTCACAGGTTTACTTCAATGCTTACCTAAAATCGGAAGCAATTCGTGAATAATCACATCTTGACTTTGAATTCCACTGCTTGGAAATAAATAACACTCGACTCAGAAATACTAAACACGACGGGCCGATTATTTAAACGAAGTCTAAGTTAGACCTGGTTTAAGGCTAAATCGAGGTTTAGACAAGGCTTCCATAGACCACGGCTAGGCTGAGTCTAAATTGTGTTATTAGGATGCGGATTAGCCGCATTTCACGGAGACCACGCCTAAACGTGGTCTAACAGGTCTAGCTATTGTTAGCCTGCGCTATTGTTTCTTCTTAAACCGCTCTTTAAAAATTCGAGTTTTTTCTTAGTTGGTTTTGCACGCTATAATCGTTTTTCTACGCTATACTGATCGCTCTAATGATAACGCTTGGAAAATAATTCAAAACTTCTATTTCGCCAAACGTGATGGGCTACCATTCATCCTGAAGTGCAATTATAAAGTCAATAAGCCAAGAACTACCTGCTTTCTACAGGGAACTACTAGATTATTTTTATTAATGACTTCAAAATAATTTTGAAGATACTAATTGAAAAGTTTTCATTTTATGAAACATTTTATGGACATGCTTTTGAAGTAAACTTTTCTTGAAAACGTAGTATGGTAAAAATATTCACTCTTAAAACGTACTTCTTCTGCGAGCCTAAACCGTCGACGGAAATTTGACTGTTTTGCAGTCTAAGGAAAATTGTCATCGTCGCATTCTTCTAGAGGATTTAATCTATCCCTCAACTGTCTAATTCTTCGGACTCGGCTTGTTAGCCTATTCCTGTAACTGTCTGGCTTCGAACTTCCATCCATGACACAAACCTTCACTAATAAAAGCGTTAAACTACGTCTAAACCTACTCATGACCAGGTCTAAGTTGCTATTGTTTGCTAGCCTGTGTTTAGACACCGCTTGGGCGAGTTTTAAAATAAAGGACGTTTAAATAATCCGGTTCCCGGTTTAAACCCGGTTTAGACCAAGACTTTCTTAAGCGATGTCTAAACGTCGTTTAAATAATCGGCCCGACACGTTTCGGTCCTGCATGGACGAATCGAATTCAAAAGCGGATCCGAAGTGATTTTACAGCAGTTAACAGATCAGTGAGACGTTAAACACTAAAGAAATATATTCCTGTCGATAGAAAGAAAACAAATTATTGTTTCTCCACTAACCTTGCTGCAAAATAACTTGATTTTTTCAGAATTTCATCAGCAGGGAAAGAAGCTAATAGTAAAAACTTCAGGAAAACTCTCGTCGACGCCTGAAAGGAATCTGGGAAAGTCCCATGTCCCAGAGTCCCAAGCGCATACATTCAGGAATGGCGTTGTCTATTTTATAGGACTTCTGGACTGTGGAGTAATATACATACAGTACATTCTGAACTAAACAATCATGCTTCATTACATATCCGAGCGTTTTGCCTCTCAAAAGTCTTGATCAGCAACAGTTGAATTGTTAGATGCCTTGAGTAATAAAAAAGTGTATAGCGTACAGTTCTTTTAATTTTCTTTACAAGCAAAAGTGCAAATATTATCAAATTAAAAATCAAACAGTCACATAGTGGAGGAGGATGCAAACCGGACTCCCAAAACGGCTGGAAGTAGAGCCATAAATCTTTAAACTTTAAAGTAGAATTATCTCTCTCTTGGTATATAGGTAGCCCTTAGTAAGAATAACAAATGCTATGTAGCTTTTTTTTCTTGAAATAATTTTATATTTCGGAGAAAAAAGACATTTTCGAGCGTAGAAAAGTTTCTATCAACATCGATACAACATGGGAGGTCGGGGGGGTTCGAGTCCCGTTGTATTCTTGAATTTTTATTTTATTTTACTATTTTTATTTTTTCAGGCTAAAAAAGGAATTGTATATATGAACTCTTCGCGTCAAGCTTTTCCCATTAACTCTCCTCTAGCACTGGACAGTTGTGTAGTATTCTTCATCCCGGGTCACTCAGGGCAGATATAGAGGCCAGCACGAGAAGCCAAAACTGGCGAGAATAAAATCGTAAAAGGACAGAATCACGAAAAAAATAAATTAGCTTGTCTGAGATCTTGTAGTTACAATTGATTACATTTTTCTCTCGTACTTCCGTTACTTTGTCTGCGTTCTTCAACGTAAAATCAATGCAATTTCGTGCTACAAAACAATCTGTCTCTTTTCTTTCGAGATATTGATGCGTGACGAGAGGCGCGAAGTGCCGATAATCCACGCGCGATCCTCGCGAGCGAGTAGAGAAGGAAAAATTTCAGCGTTCCTCCCCAATCCCATTCGTAATTGTCACGCTCGTTCCAGATCCTCTTCGGACCGCATTCTGCCTGTTTTGCAGTCTATCTATTTTTTCCCCATGCCTAGAGATACTAAGATATGGGACGAAAATAATTTCCACTCATGCGAAAAAGTGCAGCATGAATAAAAGGGTCTCTGTCTCCGAGGTGAGTAGGGAGTGGCCAAAAAAGAACGCATAAGAGAACGACCACAAGTCGGGAGGGCGTATAAATACTACATGCTAAAATCCCCAAGGTATTACAAAGGCCTCCGGAGGGAAAGGTGCTAGTTTGTGTAATGCGCGATGCCATTTTGGCGCGAAAATCGTATCAAGAAATGCGGATCAATTTCGAAAACAATAGGTATTGTTATACGTTATCGAAATGGCCATATTGGGTCATTTTTGTTAATCACCGTAAGCGGCGAAAACAATACCTTGCTAATTCACGAGGGAGATTCAAAATTTCCGATTACTGCACTCGCGGTAAATTTGAATCTTCGGCGAAAGCGAAGTAAAGAGCAATTTTCCCCGAGGGAGAGGGTTAGAGTTACATTTGGCATGACGCGATGTGACACGCTGGGGTGGGTGGTCAGGACACTGAGTGTCGCGTATGATTCGGAATTACAACAGAGAACAGAGAAAAACCTTAGCTTAGTTTATCGGGTCACCATATGGCCCAACAACACTGTTTCGAAGACATTTACGTTTGTTATTCAAACCGCATTCAAGGGTTTGCTCTCGCTTTACACAGCTGTTCTCAAAGTGAATACATTCAAATCTCGCGCTGCATCATGGCCACTTTAGAAACGAGAAGCAATCTGGGGCGAGTCGCATCTGGCAGTGGCTTGTGGGACCGTTCGTCAAGATTTTGTCCCGGTCAGTAACGGAGAGTAACGGAGTGACAGCGAGATGCGACTCGCCTGAGCGAAACATCTACAATTGTCTCCACGAAAATTTTAGCATCTTGTTCAGCAGGACTGTGTTCGCGGGTTTTTATTTCGCTTCGCACAGCTTCTTTTCCTGAGTGTGCTGCATAAACTAAACCGAATCACTCACTCAACTTTCCGAAAGATGGACTGCTTGCAGTCTATTGACAAAACTTTATACGACAGAAGATTATGAAAGTCTGTTTGAAAAGGTTACGGAAAACTTTTTCGACATTTTCAATGCTAACGCCACGGGCTTGTATACGACAGAAAACAATGAATAGAAAAAGTCGCACCTCACATAAATGAAATGAAGCGTGCACTGAAGCGATCATGCTAAGCCGTCAACGCTACATAATAGGCGCTTACAGGACATTACGGTACCATGGTGATGTATGAGGTCAAGCAAGGACTTGTACTCGGTAATGTATCTAATACAATAATACTCATTTCTGAGTCGGTTCCACTTGTAATAAAAATAGTAATGATTTATTTAAGCTTATAGTCAATCGACAATTCGCTCTTCATCTGCAAAAATCTAATTACAATATCATTTTTAAAAACTAAACTATGATAGGTAAAATACAATTTTATCAAAATACAAAGCCCTATGCAATAAAATGCAATCGAAGATTAATACAATTTTAATATTAAAAACAATATACAATAAAATGGAAATTCAAATCAATCAAAATCCTTATTACTTATTATGTGACTTGTTTAGCTGTAAAATATCCTGTGACCTACCTCGGTTTGAAACCGAGTCTGCTATGGTAACTACTCAATAAGATACTTAGGGCCATTTATATGGTCAAAGCTAAGTTCTTAGTCCTCTTTGAACTTTGTTGAGTTTGAACTCGTTTATCGAACTTGTTAGATAATAACCTACTGTTGCAAGCTCTGTAGCTTGTAACACAATTCTTCCTACATAGTTTAGCTATTTAATCATTGATCTCAATCTATGTACAGTATACGGTTCACATATCTTTTTAGATATAGAGCATTATTAATTTGTTGCAAACGGACGTTTTAACGTCGTACTTAAAAGTCTTAATCCCAAATCTCTAGTCTCTGCTATGGTAACAACTCAATAAGATACTTAGAGCTATTTATACGGTGAAAGCTTAGTAGTTCTCTTAGAACTTTGTTGAGTTTGAACTCGTTTATCGAGCTTGATAGATACGAACTAACTGTTACAAGCTCTGTAGCTTGTGACACAATTCTTTCTACAAATTTGAGCTATTTTGATTTTATTTCAATCTATGTAGAATATACCGTTTATGTACCTTTTTATATATAGCGCGTTATAAATTTGTTGCTAATAAACGACGTTCTAACGTCGTACTTAAAAGTCTTTAATCCAAAATCTAAAGCGATATTTCTCGTTACGTCACCTATTGTTATTAATGTGCCAACCAGAGAACTACTGGCTGTTGAAACAAAGAGTTATTTTGTTTAAAAGTTGGCAAATTTGAATAACAAAACAAATTTGACGTAATGTTTGTAAACAGTGAACACTCCTATAGTCTCTGTTATACAATCCGTTTGCTCATTATTATATTTTCTATCTTCAAATACAACTTCATTTGAAACTTAAAAAAAAGAAGAGTAAGACATAAGGTCTTCGATTCTCTTTCGACGCACTGTAAAATACTGTAAAAATACTGCTACGGCTACAAAATATATTTCGCTATTACAAGCCTCGTCAGTTGTACGCCATATTGAATTTCATCAATTCGTTCATGTAAGCAGCCATGAAACGGTACATTAGTTCAATTACTTCATGTAAACAGTCACGAGACAACCCATCTCGGGATCACACACTCTCGTGTGAGACCACCTCACGAGGAATGCTGAAATAGTTCGAAACAGTCAAACTGCTCCAAAACTACATTTGAACGTTACATTATAAATATTATAATGAGCATTGAAAACTGTCCTTCTACTTTATCATTAGTTAATAACAGATACGAGTCGTTGTTCTAGTTCAAACTCATCTAAATCAAAAGCGATGTTTAACGATTAAATACTCTTACTATATTTACTTTGAAACAGTATTAAACATTTAACAACAACATCTTGCTTAATACTGTGCGCTCAGAAAAATCTCCATACGAAGTATTGCAAAAAATAATGTCATTTACAGAAAAGCCAGTCACTTCAATGCTACCATTATTTTGAACAGCTAATTGTTACTGGTAGGATATTTCTATTGTACAAATAACAATAATGACTTTATTTTTGTGTCGGAGGGGGCATAGCCGAGGGGGAATCCTCTACTAATTGGGGACACCTAATCTAAATAAAAAATAAAATATTACTTATTTACAATACAAAATAACGCCTAACTACAATAGAAATATAAAACTGTACAAGACTAAAAAACTAAAAGATCCGAGCATGATATATGTATGATACATAGTAGGTGTTCATATGCTAGTACTACTGATTTCAGTTTAATAATGTATTCACAGGTTAGCTTTAGGTCAAGGCTTATACTTGTAAAGCAGCCCTACTTAACTTGTACTACCATGGTTAAATAAAGATGATGCAAAATTAGCCTTCAGGACAACGTGGTTTGGCGGAGTGCTGGCGGTGCGGCAAGAAAAAGATTCTCGTTCACTTCTCTTCCTCTGTGATTGGTTTGTACTTCACACTTGTCAGCTAAGCTCGTAATACGCGCTCGTCGTTGGCAACGTGAACGGGCAATGTTTGAGCGGAGTTTTCAAGTGAAATAGCAACGGAATTGATCAGCAGATCACTACATCAACAAACACCTAAAAAGACATAAACATAAAAGATATAAAATGAAAATATGTCGGTGATGGTAGCGGTGGTGGTATTGGTGTCATTGGTGTTGGTGATGCCGGGTGGTATCAGTGGTGGTATCAGTGTCATTGGTGGTGTCGGTGGTGATGATGATGTGGTGGTGTCGGTGGTGATGATGATGGTGTTGGTGGCAATGGCGGTGTCCTGGTGGTGGTGATGTTGGTATCAGTGTCATTGGTGATGATGGTGTTAGGTGATGATGACGTCAGTGGCGGTGGTGGTGTTGGTGGTGGTGATCAGATGATGATGATGGTGTTGGTGGTGGTGATGATGGTGTTGGTGGCAATGGTTGTGTCGGTGGTGGTGGTGATGATGGTGTTGGTGGCAATGGTTGTGTCGGTGGTGGTGGTGATGATGGTGTTGGTGGCAATGGTTGTGTCGGTGGTGGTGATGATGATGGTGTTGGTGGCAATGGTTGTGTCTGTGGTGGTGGTGATGATGGTGTTGGTGGCAATGGTTGTGTCGGTGGTGGTGGTGATGATGGTGTTGGTGGCAATGGTTGTGTCGGTGGTTGTGTCGGTGGTGGTGATGATGATGGTGTTGGTGGCAATGGTTGTGTCGGTGGTGGTGGTGATGATGGTGTTGGTGGCAATGGTTGTGTCGGTGGTTGTGTTGGTGGTGGTGATGATGATGGTGTTGGTGGCAATGGTTGTGTCGGTGGTTGTGTCGGTGGTGGTGATGATGATGGTGTTGGTGGTGGTGATGATGGTGTTGGTCACTGCCACCTGATCAGGTGGCAATGTTGGTGTCGTGGTGGTGGTGGTATCAGTGGTGGTGATGGTGTTGGTGGCAATGGTTGTGTCGGTGGTTGTGTCGGTGGTGGTGGTGATGATGGTGTTGGTGGCAATGGTTGTGTCGGTGGTGGTGATGATGATGGTGTTGGTGGTGGTGATGATGGTGTTGGTGGCAATGGTTGTGTCGGTGGTTGTGTCGGTGGTGGTGATGATGATGGTGTTGGTGGTGGTGATGATGGTGTTGGTCACTGCCACCTGACAGGTGGCAATGTTGGTGTCGTGGTGGTGGTGGTATCAGTGGTGGTGATGGTGTTGGTGGTGGAAGGTGGTGACCTGTCTTTCAAATTCAACTTTTCAAAGATACCATACCGTTACATGATATTTTATTCTTGGAGAACTGCACACATTTGCTCACTATAGCCTATTGCATGGGGTGTAAATAACGTAAAGGGAATTTCATAGTTTCCATTGCATACTCTCTATTGAGGTACATTGTATGTCCTTCTATTAAGCTTTCCCTCAAAGAAATAACGCCCAGTAGCTTGGTGCTGTTTACCATGGGCGACAGAAGCATTTCATGCGTGCGTTTTTGGGCAAGCAATCAAAAACTAATATGAAGTATTTGGCTTACAATAAAAATCTCTGACCCAAGGAACACATTGTTTAAGGAGCTATCATCAATCTGCACATTCTGTGAGTTAAAACACGAGACAACTGAGCAGGTTTAATAACTACTCTCTGTAATGGATGAATTCAGTCTAATTTACCTCACAACACTGCATGAGGTAAATAAACCGTTTTAATTTGAACCAGATTATTTCAAAATGAAAAGAAGCGATAAGAAACGACGTTTCGATGTCATCAGTGACATCGTTTTCAAGTTTAATGTAACGCGGTTGTGTTAGGTAAATATTTATCAAAGCAAGGTGTGTATAGCAGCGTGCGATAAGTTAGTGTTCATAGTTCTGAATTTAAAATAGACTACAGCTGTTGATTATAAACGTAAAACTTAAACAATTGTCAAACAAAGACGCGTGAATAGAGTCTGACTGGGTGTTCAGTTCCGGTTTCTTTCTACGGATAAACAACATACTAGTATCGTAGATCAGGCAATCCAGTTTTCCTTTGCACTTAATGAAGATTGAGAATTTGTTGACAAGGTCAAGGATCCCGGCATTATGCCTCTCATTCAGATGTTCACCAACAGCAGATGACTTATGTTCTTATAACAAACCTGTGATAACTGTGGCTAAAACAATAGATTTATGTTACCAAAGAAAGAAACGTTTACTTGCGATTTCCATGATATCTTGAAATTAAGAACACAATAAGCTAACCTCTTCTTTTCACAGCCGTCTTTGATCTGTGGTCTCTTGGTTATCCTGGAAAAAAATCGTAATATGTTTAAGAAGGTTGTTTTTAACTGCTCTCGCCTGTTACCTGTGGAATTTTGCTTCCATTCCATCCTATTTCAGTTTATGAATGAAGTAGTACCAAATCTCGTTCAACACATTACCTTGTTTCCTTTTTAAAGGAAATATATACTGAAATAAAATGCGAAAATTTCTAGTTAAGTAGCTTTCAATGTTGACACTTCAAAAGCAGAGCGCGAGAAGAGGAGGAGAGGAGAGGGGGGATGGGATAGAAATTGGCATACTGTAAAACATGGACTGGACTGGATTTGTAAAACATGGATTGGATTGGATTGGATTTGTAAAACATGGATTTGTAAAACATGGATTTGTAAAACATGGATTTGTAAAACATGGATTTGTAAAACATGGATTTGTAAAACATGGATTTGTAAAACATGGATTTGTAAAACATGGATTTGTAAAACATGGATTTGTAAAACATGGATTTTGTAAAATGACACCACATCGCAAGATAGTCACGAAACCACGCTTTTCCTTTGCAAACTGAGTTCGTCGGATATATTTTCTTGTAGTATTTCATTGTATTTCATTGTGCTATTGTTGAAAAGCTGCGCGGACTTTAAACAAAGTGGAAATTGAAGAATATGCTGTATAAAATTGCGACAGCTCACATTCTTTCCTGCACGCTCCTCCATGCAATCAGACGCGTACAATGTACATTGGATAGCTGTCAAATTTGCAAATTCAAGTCAACACCTCAGGAAAACCTCTGATGAATTTCGATCCCATGTTTGCGTTTCCAATCACAGGTCAAGCTCAAAACAGAAAACGGCTTTGATTGGTTTGTTGCATTGTGATTTGCGTGAAAAAGAATTGCTTACAAAGGAAACATTTGCGAACCGAGAGTACGGCAAAACAATAAATGGACGTGAAGCGCTTCGAGGTTGAGTTTTTTATTTCTTATTTTGAACGTACACGTCACTCGAACCTCCCCTGACGGACATCTCCCGCCGGCGGACAGCTCTCGTAAGCGGACATTTTTTTCTGGTCCAGAGAGTGTCCGCTTGCGGGAGGTTCGACTGTATTTACGAAACAACAGTTGGAATAAAAAAATATTTTTGTGTTAGTATATATAATGAATTAAACGTCAAACGCACGCTAGTATGCCGCCTTTTGAATTTGACGCACACCAGACATCAAAATAAAACACGGTTTTTACTGAAGAAAAATGTATGATATGAAAGAATAATGTCGAAAAAAACTTCATTATAATTACAACAGACATCCTAGTTCAAGAATTGGATCGATCTAGCAAGTTTTCGGCAAACGGTAACAGTCACGTTTTTTGCGGATAGCTGTCAAAGTTACGGCGGTCAAAACAAAAGGAAAGGAATGTGGTTAGTGGGGAGAAGCGTTGCGTGATGACACAAATAACGGCTGCGTAGGAGACTCAGCGTCAAGCGAATGAAACAAAACAAAAATGAAACAAATCGTGCAATTCACAATGCAGGACAACAAACCAATCATAGCCGTTTTCTGTTTTGAGCGTGACCTGTGATTGATGAATTTCGATCCTATGTTTGCGTTTCCTGAGGTTTTCCTGAGGTGTTGATTTGAATTTGCAAATTTGACAGCTATCCAATGTACATTGTACGCGTCTGATTGCATGGAGGAGCGTGCAGGAAAGAATGTGAGCTGTCGCAATTTTTATACAGCATATTCTTCAATTTCCACTTTGTTTACGAACTCAGTTTGCAAAGGAAAAGCGTGGTTTCGTGACTATCTTGCGATGTGGTGTCATTTTACAAAATCCATGTTTTACAAATCCATGTTTTACAAATCCATGTTTTACAAATCCATGTTTTACAAATCCATGTTTTACAAATCCATGTTTTACAAATCCATGTTTTACAAATCCATGTTTTACAAATCCATGTTTTACAAATCCATGTTTTACAAATCCATGTTTTACAAATCCATGTTTTACAATCCAATCCAATCCAATCCATGTTTTACAAATCCAGTCCAGTCCATGTTTTACAGTATGCCATAGAAATTGCCATGCTAGGTTACTCAACATGCTTTTTTGGCTTTCTTCACGGGAATGTGATACTTCTACGGATAAACAACATACTAGTATCGTAGATCAGGCAATCCAGTTTTCCTTTGCACTTATTTAAGATTGGGAATTTGTTGGCGAGGTCAAGGATCCCGACATTATGCCTCTCTTTTAGATATTTACCAACAGCAGATGACTTATGTTCTTATAACAAACCTGTGATAACTGTGGCTAAAACAAGAGATTTATGTTACCAAAGAAAGAAACGTCTACTTGCGATTTACATGATATCTTGAAATTAAGAACACAATTATAAGGCTAACCTCTTCTTTTCACAGCCGTCTTTGATCTGTGGTCTCTTGGTTATCCTGCAAAAAATAGTAATATGCTTAACAAGGTTGTTTTTAATGTACTCGTCTGTTACCTCTGGAATTTGATTCCATTCCATCCTATTTCAGTTTATGAATGAAGTAGCACCAAATCTCGTAACACATTATTTACCTTATTTCCTTTTTAAAGGAAATATATACTGAAATAAAATGATTTCTAGTTAAAAATTTCTTGTTATTAATAAGTAGTTTTCAACTTTGGGCAGAGCGCGGGAAGAGGAGGAGAGGAGAGGGAGGGAGGAGGGATAGAAAGTGCCATTCTAGGTTACTCAACATAGGTCAAATTACCAACTTGCTTTCTTCACAGGAATGTGTAAAAGAAGTCAGAAAGTTTCAGAGTATGAAATGCGAACATTCGCACGCGTTTCAGTCTTAAATAAGCATCCTCTAATTTATAAGCATCTGTTTTTGTAAATACTAACAAAATTTAACTGTTATATATGTTTACTGATTTATTTTATAAACTATGATCACACTTTGTTTATTATAGCTCACCTTTTGTTCTTCCTGTTGTCTTCAAATCGTGGCATCTTCACCTGGATCCATTCAAGTTTGAAATCGCGTTCAGGGTCGTTATTTATGTCAATTGCGATAAGATGCTTAACAGGACATGTTGCCAAACGAACTGTGCTCTTTTGTCTGACAATTACACTTAGCAGGTCACCAGACTTGACGTTAAACAGCCGAATAAGAGAACCCTTTGAGGCATCATGATCTTGAGAGCCAATGACACACTCCTCGTCACCGATAAACTCACAGCCAAAAAAGTCAGTACCTCTACATAAAGTGTGGAGTGTCTTTCCTGATAATGCATCGAGGACGTACACACCTTGGTCACCGTCAAACGGTTTTTGCCGAGATTACAACAAATTCTTCCGTAGGGGAGAACATCCCAGGTAGACAGTTGACACATAACAGAGAATTAAACCAAGGCTTTTTCCAGAGTATAGATGTGCCATCCAACAACAGAAGTGAGTCGTGGTCGGTGAATAACAGCTGATATCTACTGTTACATGTAATAGCTTCTTTCCTAACATTGGAATTTTTGACTGAATTGTTGTCACTATATTTCTGCCAGTCGTATCCAGGATGTTCACTTTATTTCTCTTTCCTACACACGCCACTTGTTCTTCAGATATAGGGATCATCTCGGTGATTCCACATATGTTTGACCAACTGTAGACGCACTCAGACAACTCAAAATTCCACAGCTCAGGACTTCCATTTCCTGTTGTAAACACAACCCCTTCTTTTACAGGTACAAGAAGTTTGCTCCCTGCCCTCTGAATGATTTTCGTTGCTTTGGGTTCCCCACTTGAAACGTCCAAAGCCGTTAGTACATGTTCTCTACAAGACTGGAACGGTAACTCCAATTGTGTCACATCACTGACAACATAAACAGTCTCGCCATTTAAAGAAAATGCAACACTTTCTATTTTTGAATCCGAAGAATGCCTCTTTACGCATTTTAGCTTGTTACGACTGAACAATGCTATGGAACTACTTCCAGGAGTAGACCTTAATTCACTTTGCATATTCAGCACAAACACAAATTCCCAGCCTAAGCGGGAAAGATCATGAGAAAAAATACTGTCCTCAAGGGCACATGAAAGAAGATCTCCTGACAAAAATCCAGCCTTGCTACACAATTCATATTCCATGGGATTATAAGAAATGTTCCTGTCGGCCAAAACATCTAACAGAAAGGGTTCACGAATAATTCTTCTGTAAATTAGGCAAAAATCATAGCTATCTCCATGACGTGTTGGCATATGCCAACCGAAAAGGTATGGATGGTCAGGGAAGAACTTGATCATTCCACACACTTGTGGGGTAGACACTTGTCCTAGTATTCTAAAATGATTCTCCGCATCAAGCAAACAAATTGAACCCGTAGAATGGGAGATCGCCAGCATCTTTCCATTTCGAGAACAAGCAAATGATATAACATCTTCATCTCTGGAGATACGAGCAACCTCTAAGCCATCCTCCAGACTCCACATAATGATGCATTTAGCATCGTCAAGGCAATTTGTTAGTATCATATTCTCGTCTCCTGAATTCAAAATCGAGCAAACGGTGAAACTGCAACTACTTTTGGGGAAAAGTGGTTTCAGTTCTCCATCAATAGCATAGGCGTGACTAAGGATTCCTGGTAAGACAACGTCCTTAGTAGGATGAAAAACAACTGAACGGTAGCACGACAAGACAGGTGAAGATGGCGAAGTTCTACATATGGCGTGTCCATGATGTGAATAATGTTTCTTTACTTTCACGGGACGTACCCATTGTAGCTTGCCGGTATGGAGTGACCAAAGAAGAATTGTTCCATCTTTACATTCACACACCATGTAGTCTAACTGTGGTGAAACGTCAAAACAAGTGACAGGAGATGGACATAGAAAATTGGGCTTCAGTTGCTGCCTCGTGGACTTCCTTGTCCAAGTATTCCATGTATGTTATTTCACTATATTTGTCCTGCAAGAGTGTTGATGCCTCTGCAGACAGTACTGTTCCTCCCTCATTCAACATAGTTTGGAAAAAATATACCAGGATGATTTGTAAACACGTTGTGGTACTTTCTTAATAGAAACAACAACGTATTGAGGAGACTTTCACTTTCTTTAGACAATGGTGGAGAAATTTCCTGCTTTTGAAGCCATATAATATCTTCAGCTGCTGAAGCGTTGTTCACACAGAGCTTTGCATACACAAGCTCTAAGTCAATCACATACTTCTTTACGACTTCCTCAAGGCTGCATGCTCTCTTATCCTCTTCCAACTCCAGCATGTGTACAACACCATGTTGCAGAGCATATTTTGCTGTGTCACTGAACTTTGAGTTGGCAACACCTTTTCGTTTCACATCATCAAGTTCACCAGTGCAAAGTTTTGAAAGAGTACAATGGCCTTCCTTTTCATCCACAGTGAAGTCGTGCTGTCCATAGCAAGACTTGTCAGTCAACCAATCCTTAACTGACTTGTGAAAAAAGTAAATGCACTCATCTCGAACAGGTAGCAGTGCTGAAATACAAGCGATCCCCTTTTTAACTTTCCGCCGATCAGCTAAAGAGCTTGAACCTGAGAGCAAGATCTCAGTAATGAAACCAAGCAGTAAAGGTTCTCTTGCAGCTGCAAGAGCACTCAAGAAAATCAGAAACTGTTTCTTCTTTGATTTTCACTTCTTTACAGAGTTCAGTCTCAAGACGGTGAAAGTAGGTTTGGTAAACAGAGGAAATACCCAAGGGTAAGGCGCTGTCCAGTTGCTCAGGAGTAAGAAATGAAACATTCTCTTTGATGAAATCTACAAGCAAATAAGCATATAAAATGAGTCCTTCAGACGTTTCAACCAGTTTGGTGATGATAACTTCTTGATACTCTGATTGTATTGCATGGTTTAGTCGCTTTTCAAACAAGAGCTTAATGTCCTGTAAGTTCTCTTCATCGTTTGGCTCCAGATGCAGAGGTTTGAAACTTTTAAGACTGTCTGCGATGTTTATTTCTGGTCGAGTTGTCACGAGAAATCGAATCCAACATGGAAGCTTACTGAAGTGATTGGCAATAACATCGAGTAGCTCATTCCGTCCTTGGTATTCACTTTCATCTAATCCATCTATTACCATGAGAATGTTTCTACCAGGGTCTTTTAACTTCCTTAGAGGTTCCTCAAACAGCAATTCAAACAGTTCCTTGACTTCCATATCCTTGAGTTCTACACCCAGATTTCTGGAGAGTGTTTCCACAAGTGGGTTCTTGTATTCTGGCAGGGAATCAGAGAGCTGACAAGCTAGAGACTGAAGCATGACCTTGGGATTCCTGTGGCGTGCCTTGTCATGCTGACAAAAGTGACTTCCTGACAGTCTCCCAGCTTCTTGCATTCGTTTGCAAACAACAGCAGAGATCACAGATTTTCCCATCCCTGCATTTCCGCTGATCACCATTACTCGGTTTTTTTTAGAGCTTCTGTCGTCTAACCAATCCTCGACTTTTCTAATGAATGACACACGAGTTCCCTCTTGATATCTTTCTGTATGATATTCGATGTCCCTTTCTGTGTCAACCTTTGCGAGTTTCTTAAGGATTTCATCTTCTCTCTTCTTTTCTCTTTGTTCTTCATCTGCCTGCTTTAATTGTTGTAAAGTTTCATGATGTTCCTCCTGGATGCTCAATGCTTTCTCAACCTTTGACTTTGTATCCTGAATTGTTTTACAGTCTTCTTGGTGTATCTGATGCAATTTCTCAACAGCTTGCCGCGTGTTCGTCTGGGTCTGATGTAGTCTATCGATAGCTTGATGTGTTTCGATCTGGATTTGATGTACTTCTTCCAGTGTTTTGCGATCTACCAGCTGGGTCTTGTGTATTTTCTCAACATCTTGTTGTGTTTCAGTATGACATTGACGTATGTCCTTCAGCTGTGACTTGATATCCTCCTCACTATCAGCCCAGTCACGTAACACGTCAAGATAATCTTCCTCTCCACAGTGCTCTGCCTTCAACCTGTCTATTTCCACCTGATCCAACCCAAGAGAAACAAGAACAGCAACTAATTTCCAGCCACAGAGAAGAGAAAGTTGGCGTATCAACAGCAGTGGTTGATACATGACCATACAACTCATTGCGGAAAAACTTAATGCGAGCAAGGTTTGCCTCAAGAGATGTATCGCTTGGAGGTGGTTTATTGTGCCAACCTGAAGGGGGAGGGGATAGTCCACAAATGTTGGTCAAAAGGAGGAACAGAAGAGTGATGTCAAATGTGTTGGAATCGGGTGCGGCTCCAGTAGGTGGGTACAGCTGGTCCCACTGAGCTGTGCGCAGGACCTTTTTTCTTTAATAGCTTGTTTAGAGTTGGATAGTTTGCATTGAGGTCAGCAGCAAGGTTTGCAGGAGGATGATGACTATCGAAAACTGTTCTCAAAACTGTTGTTCCACCATCATCAGAAGTCTGCTGAGCTTGGCTCCATTTGTCTTCTCTACAGAACTGGCCCAAGGGTGAAGGTGCAGCAGTTGCCATCTTTTTTCCAACGCACAAAGGTTTAGACTTCAACTGTACCTGTATGCAGGAGAATATGATTTTATTTCTTTTTTGCATACAGTAATAATAATAGTTAAAAATAACTTACAGTCAAAATACTCAGCGTGTTCCGCCCAGGGGGTGAATTAATGAATTAATTATTGCAAATTTGATTTCATTAATCATTTCAATAATCCACTCTTCAAATGAAGAATCAAAAATTCAAAACAAGACTCGATCCAATACTCGAATGTTGATTTGCTTAAAGGGTCCCTCTCAACCAGAGTGCATTGCGGTCGTGAATCGCTTGAGCCGCCATTTTCGATATAAGCGAAAAGATGGCCGCCAAAGCGACTTGGGACTTGTAGACCTTCCTTGTTCGAAAACATGCCGCATTCGCCGTCAAAGCGCAAACAGGCCATCTAAAAATGAAAAGGCGAAGTCGATATTGTTAAAGGAGAACACTTTTTACCTCTGGAATCAGCAGTGGACAGCAGAATTGAGTTTCGCGGATCTCACTATGCTGCACTATGAGGTCTTTCTATAAACAGCGAGTTCGCCGAGCTGTTGCTACACAGGAAATGGTCGTCCAGATGGGAGAATACGATAGCAGCAGTAGCCACAATATACACGCCAAAGAGATCTGCTCGAAGTAGTGAGTCAGCGTTGATAATTTGTTTTAACTCGTCTGAATTAGTTATCGTCCCTTACAAAAACAACCCTATTTTATGACTATTTTATAGCTATTTTAATGCTATCACATCTATTTTTATAACTATTTTATTTTTGTTGAGTTATATTTTTAATCCTATTTTACATGATCAGTAAAATAGAGCACCTATTTTTATTTCTGTTTTCATTTTATTTTAAACCTATTTTATACATGGCAGTATGTTTTATTGCTATTTTCACACAGCAATGCTACAAAATAGCTTGCAAAATAGGCTATTTTAATCCTATTTTAAATTTTCTTAAAACAACCATCTATAAAATAGTGATAAACTATACTATTTTATTTCTGTTTTCTTAGGTAGGGTTTGACCTGATTGCCAGTTTCCGATTGCCAAAATACATATAAAATAGGCTATTTTAATCCTATTTTAAAATTTCTTAAACAACCATCTATAAAATAGTGATATACTATACTATTTTAATTCTGTTTTCTTGGGTAGGTTGACCTGATTGCCAGTTCCAATTGTAAAAATACACATAAAATAGGCTATTTTTTATCCTATTTTAAATATACTAAAGACAATCATCTAAAAAAATAGTGATAAAATACCCGCCATTATTAATTATGTCCCATGATGCATCAGATAATGTAGCAAAGTCAGTACTTTTGGTCAGCAGATATAGAACTAAAAAATCGTTATTTGGGCGCAAATGTTCAAAACAGGAGCTGTTATTGCACTATTTCAATCAGTTTCACCAAGAAAATGTCTTCTAAATGATTTTTACAAGATCATATAAGGATCATCTCGCTCTGGGAAAGGAATTAGACAAGTAAGTGAATCACAATTGCTACTTAAAAGTATTTGAAGAACCAAATTGCTCTTAGATCATCGAAGTTGTAATTACATGTGCATGTAGCTCGATCTTTACTGAATGTGTTATTTTCTTTAAGAACGAGACAAATGTAATGTAAGCAATTACCCCTTGAAATATAAGTAAGAATTAAATGTGCGATACTACAGTAGTGAATATGGGAGACCTACATATATACATGTAGTGATTGTGTATTGTTTTGTGTTTGTTGTAGCTTTGAACTTTTCAGTATTCAGATGGAAGCAGAACAGATTGCATGAAGTATTTGCATGCTGTAAAATGATCCTAAGAATTCATGAGCCAAAGCATCATTTCACATCGCAAGCTCTACAAACAACAACTTCATGTTACATGCACAATTCAGTGAAGCAAATGGATGCAAACAGAATAGTTCAGATTCACTTGTTTCAGAGACTCAAGGAGTCATACAAATGGCAAAAAGCAAAACCTATTTTATTTCTATTTTAAATTTGCTTATTTTACCCTATTTTATTGTCACATGTTGTTTAATACTTTCATGCTATTTTAATGCTATTTTCACTGCATGTTACATGGACCCTATTTTATTGCTATTTTATTAGTTGTTTTTGCCTATTTTTACTCTATTTTATAACTATTTTATGTTTTGGATTTGTTAGTTTAGTGCTATTTTAATGCTATTTTACACTGTCAGGAAGCTCAATTTTAGAGCTATTTTCCATCTATTTTAAGCCTATTTTTACCTTATTTTTTGGACTATTTTCTTGCTATTTTTTTGTTTCAAAATAACAGCTTTAAAATAGGGAAATGATAGCTATAAAACAGCATTACTCCACTCTTTAAAAATAGTGAAAAAATAGAGAAAAAATAGGGAAAAAATAATAGGTAAAATAGAGAAAAAATAGATATAAAATAGATACTATTTTCGTAAGGGGTATTAATTTAGCTTAAAATATTAAAGCTACAGCTTATTTGTTGTAGCCAAAATACAAGGAACAGGCCCACTACTATTTAACTCATTGAAAAATAATGATAATATTGTGTTAACGTTTGTTTTACGACTAGTTCTAAGCGTTTCACGACCTTTTGTGTTCTTTTATTTTAATTTGTTGATTTCTGTCTATTTTTTGTTAGGTCAGAGATCGATTTTCCAGTCTATAAACACGGTTCAGGTTCAGTACATGTAAATTTTACCCTGTTGTCGACTGAAGGTAGCGAGATGCTTTCATAATAATTTTTTTCAGTCGTTTGAATAAAGGAATCTCAAACATGGCCAGAGTCATTTGTAGTTGCCTATCACAGTGTGTTCCTGCTTGGTCAAGGGATCAAGGCAATGAATATTTTATAAGCTTACCTTGTGCCAGTAAAACATTATTGTTCACTTTTATACATGTATGTTATGCCTTCTAAGAATGCTAATCCATACACGCTTACGCTCTAAGTATGAAAAAGCGAGGCCTAATGCATCGATCAATTCCAGTTGTTTACCACCCCCCTCCCACGGACATACCCCGGGGATTTGTAAGGCCCTGTGTCCCGGGGGCAGGAAATTTGTAGTCCCCACGAAAAAAAAATATACGAATCCCCGGGGGTCGGCCCGGGGGGGATGGTAAACAGCTGAAATTGATTGATGCATAAGGGCCACAAGATTCCCCGCGAACTTTAAAAGAGTGGAAACATGGCTGTAGAAATAACATTGAGCGATTTAGAGGTTGCAAAATTAAAAATATTCCTGAAGCATTTATAGAAAATAAAAGCAAAGTTTTGGCTGAAAATGTACACAAACTGAATTCTTGATGGAAAGGCCAATGGAGTCTTCAATAACAACTTCCAGGGTTAATTTTACAACCTCTAAATCACTTGATGTTGTTTCTTCAGCTATGTTTCCACTCTTTTAAAGTTCGCCCTTAGGCCTCGCTTTCATGCTTAGGGCGTAAGCGTGTATATTAATGATTGATTAGTGAGTGCATGGGACATTGAAAATAACTAAAAAAATAATAAAATAATAATATTGTTGCTGTATTTTTTAATGGGATTTAAATGTAAACCCACATCATGCTATAAGCAGAGATATTGATTATATATTTTTGACAGCATGCAATGGACTGAGGTTGGTGACAAGAACAATATTTCAATTATCCAATAGTCTCTCAGCTATATATCAACCCTTTATTTGCTCTCCACTGGAGACTCCTTTATAAATGGGGATATGGAAGACTCCTCAGAAAGGTTGTTTTTAGAAGAAACATAAAAAGGTGCATATGTTTACATGTCCTGATCAGATGTTGACACCAGTCATAAATATTATGATAAGTTTGCAGAAAATCAAAAATTATAGTGAGACAAACACATATCTTATATGAACTAGGCCTAGCAAGGGACGTAATGTCCTATTGTCTATTTACCCGCCATTGGCGAATTGTGTAAATAAATAAATAAACTATAAACAAGTAAATGTGTTCACTCACGCAAAAATGGATATGTAACCCAGATTTAAGATGTAATCACCAATGTCAAGATATTTGTGTTGCTTTTTATTGGTATGCAAACAGCTTTTGCAATGAAAGAATAGACCCAATTTCGATATATTAAAATTCTAAACTTGGCTCCGAGGCTTAGGGGAATAAAACAAAAGAAATCGACAAGAAATTCACATCGAGGTTGAGGGATGAATAAATCATTTCTTTTGTTTTATTCCCCTAAGCCTCGGAGCCAAGTTAGAATTTTAATATATCGAAATTGGTCTATTGGGTGCATGCACTGAAATTGTAGAAAACAATCAATCCCAGTGGAGTAACTTTAGCTATATGATAACACTTGTAATTTGTTTATTTCTCTCATTGAGTACTTTCAAGTTCGATATTTCTGGCCTGTGTTATCCAACCAGCCTTGGATCACGACGTCCATGTCTTTTGAGACATAGAGGGGTTGATTCAAGAGAGCTTATAGTAACATATCAAAATAATAATTATTGTTATGTTGTCGAAGGGTGGATAACACTATCCACCAGATAAATCACTATCCAGTGGATAAGTGTTAACAAAATAAACTATGCTATCCACTGGATAGTGATTTATCCGGTGGATAGCGTTATCCACCCTTCGAACAGGTGTTAAAATATGGATTCAGGTTATACAAGTTTGTATGTACACCATCTTCATACACCATTTTCATTTTTCCACAAAAAAGTAACATTTCTCATTTCCATTATAAATCATTACACCATTCAAGCTAAAAGATATTGAGGTTCCTCAACAATTGAAACTTTACAACAACAATCAGTGTAAGAAATTGAACTTCTCAAAAACATAATTTTCTCTATAACATATCCTTGCGTATTGAGCGACAGCAAAAGCCACAGGTTATGTGACTCGGACTACACTAGACAGTATATGACTGTTAATATTTTTTGCTAATGGATGTGTCCCAAAGTACAGTTTCCACTGTGAAACCACGAACGTCGAAAACCCAAATATTGTCCATCGGCAGCTGTTAGCCCCCACCAGTTATAAGCTATAGCCCTTCCCCCGTAATTGGCCCATTTTCCTGCTACCAAAAAATATATATTTTATGAGCAGGGGGGCTATAGCTTGTAACTATAGCTTATAATAATTTTTTTTTCTTCCATTTTCTTCCACTTAAAATGTGTTACATTGATAGACTTGCAGAAGGATTATTAAAGACCAGCAAATGGAAAACATAATTATTATTATTTTTCCCAGGACCTTTCTGAAAATCACTTCTCAGTGAGAGAGCCTCTTGGTATAAAATTATATTATTATTGCTGCATCAACTTGTTGCAGCTCATTCTGAAACACTTTTTTTATTCCGATTATACCCCCAAACAAGGATATAAGCCCCACAGCATATAAGCCCATCCAAAACCCCTTACGAAGTTGTATAAAATAACCCAGGGCTTTTAACCGGGATTTTGTGGTATTGTGGAGCAGTTGAATAGAGATATGACTCGTTTTGTACAACATAATTTGCTCTTCCTCTGATGTTTGCATGGGTCTGCACACCCCCACAATCACACCATTTCCAGGTGAGTCTTCAGGATTAGGACCACCTGCAATTAGGATAAAAGGAAGCTGTCTTTTCTATACTGTCAATAGCTTGACTGAAATTCGATTTTCTTGCTCTAAAAATAGCCTACAAGAGATTTGAACATATTGTATTTTTATCGGGAAACTTGCTAAAAATTTACAAGTTCGTTTGGAAGGAAATATTCCAAATTTTCGAATAAAGGAATAGCTTTTTGTTTTGCTGGAGTGGTGGGGTCAATAGTTTGACTGTTGATTGAGATAAAACAAGGCGAAAGAGACTTCTGAATGAACCGCTTGCTCTTGCGGACTGAAAGCACCGATACACTATAAATTATAAACGACAAAGTCTGGCGAAGAGATGTTTATATTTATATGTGTGTCTTCCTGTAGAACAAGTCCATGTATGGTTGCCACACCTAAAGAAAACAAAACTTCCCTGACCTTCGCAAGAAATTTAGAGTTTCCTTGATCAGATAACAAACTCCTTGACATTTCCTGACCTTGAAAAAAAGTTTTCGCTGACTCGATCTGACCTCGAATACAAGCTTAAATGACCCATAAATGCGACAAAATTCATTCAAACTGGAGAAAATACTCACTGTGTGCCCTTCGGGAACTGCATCCACGCTAATTTCTGCAACCAAGGAACCATACACGTTTACACTTTTCATTTTTGTCCTGACACATTCCTCGATTCAAAATGGCGGCTGCCGCGTTTCCCGAATCAAAACAATAACACACGACCGCAATGCACACTGGTTGAGAGGGACCCTTTAATGGCAAAATATCTCTTTCCATCCCCGTGAGAGAGGTGGCAGTAAATCTGGAAAACAAAACGAAAATTTGAGCGATTGATAAAAGAAAACAGGAATTTGCTTCCACGACTGCGACGGCTTTTCAATCAGACCGTTGGTTACCGGTATGCCAAACCGCAGGAAAGTCATGAACGCTTGTCACGCTTGCATTTGGCTCTTTCCTTTGTAAAGAATTAGTCGTCTATTTTCTTCCTGTAGTTATTTCATTGCTATTGCTATTGCTGCGCTGAGTATTTTGACTGTAAAAAAAGAGAGAAGTACTTTTAAACAAGAAGTTCCGCTATAAAAGGGTTGGCACCTCCCCCATTTCACACCTTTCGGGTGCAAAATGCAAATTTGTACTCTTGCTGTAGTGGCACGTTGTGGAGTCAATCGTCCTGCAAACTAAACATGCCTCAAAATCTCATGAAACCAAAATATATAATCAACAAAAATAAGATAGAACATGCTAATGTTTTAACAGTACATTCTTAGAATGCAACAAATTTTATCAGTAACGGTCGAACAAAAAGCGCAGGTTGTTTGTCAAACTGTTTACGCTTTGATGATACATTGACAACTAGGTGTGAAATTCGGCCCAGAGTTTACTATTCCTACAAATCAATCAGAAATGTACAGAAACACTTGTAAGCACACTGAAAGTTACATGTCAGCTGGGACTATTTTTAGACAGCAGTTTTTGATTTGCACACTGTAAAATTGTTTTTTGTAATCATTATAAATTGTTCATTCTAAGTATACATTGTAATTTCTGCTTCAGAATTTCATTTTGCAAGGGTATCACTTCTGATCAGGCATCAATCATCTTGTCATTTTTCAGTGTTCCAGAGATAAGAGAGGGGTCTCAGATAAAAGACCCATTCAACAAGGTCAGCTACCTGACCTGACAAATTAATGGAAAACTTCATATGAGTTGGTGAGGTCCATATCTATATACTCGTCGCAATTCCTCATTGACACCTTGACTTTAAAACTTATCTGGAACCCTGATGTTTTTAACCATAGGGAATTTAGTTTTGATCATATACCTACAGTAGACTCCCGGCTATCTCGAATTTCCCGCAATCTCAAACTGAAACCCTTCTCCTTGGTTTTGCTTACTGTTTTTCAGTCATTTACGTCTCGAACTCGGTAATCTCGAATCCCCCGCAATCTCAAAACAACGTAGTCTAAATTAACACCTCTTATCTCAAACTGTAGTAATTACATGTGTATGATGTGAAATGAATGACAACAGGACATAATATTATAATTAATTTTTTTGTGTAATCGATTATGTTCACCAAAAGTAGTATCCCACAGTGTCCACTGAAAACTGACATACAGTATACAGTTCCACTAAAAAGTACAGTCATTACTGAATTCGCCAAGCACTTATATAACAAGAATTTTCGAAGAAAATATAACCAGGCTTTTTTTATCAAGCAAGCAAGCCGTTTTACCTGCTTTCTTGCTTGAAATCTATCAGATTAGTCACGGCAGTCACGCTGAAGTCTGATGTTTGCGTATAGTGCCTACTGTCAATTTTCTTGCCTCTGAGCAGTCTTTGAAGATCATTCCTCAATATAAAGCCAAAGTTGAATAAGAGGAAAAAACACGACAACATAGGTACGAATCGGTGTTGAACCATCAATCGCAGACGTTCCGCGTTGCACCATCATCATTCGCAGCTATTCTAGTCACAGTTCGACAAATTGCGTGAGTCAAAATGTGATATTGTAACGTAATGGTTGTTATTTATAAATCTTCTGCATACAAGGAAGTGAATTGCTGCACCAAAACGAAAAAGTAATGTATTTCACACTAAATAAACAGCAGAGTATTCATGTTCAAATCAAAAGTAATAGCTTGATATGAAATTTGACCTAACGGCGACCCTGGTTTATCACAGACGTTGACTCATGTGACCCCATGACGTAATCGTCCTTATTTATAAATCTGCATTTCTCAGCAAGTTTCTGTTTTTCTCAGAAAATATACGGAAAAGATTATGTATTTCACACAAAATGACAATTATTTAACAGGACAATATTCATAAAATATCATTTAGGCAAAGGATGACCCTGGCGAAATCTAACGTAGCGTTGATAAAAAAAATTGATCTAATGGCGCTTCCAGTGTATGTGATGTACGTACGCAGAGACAATCTCTTCAAGTCACGATTCGACGTGACCCTATGACGTAATCGTCCAAATATAAATCTGCACGTCTCAGCAAGTTTCTGTTTACATAAATCTGCGAGTCTGGGCAAGTTTCTGTTTTCCTTTTCGGAAAAGAAATGTATTTCACACAAAACAAACAGGACAATATTATGACCCTGGCGAAATGTAACGTAGCCTTGATAAAAAAATTTGATCTAATGGCGCTTCTAGTGTATGTGATGTACGTACGCACCTCACAGACAATCTCTTCAAGTCACGATTCGACGTGACCCTATGACGTAATCGTCCAAATATAAATCTGCACGTCTCAGCAAGTTTCTGTTTACATAAATCTGCGAGTCTGGGCAAGTTTCTGTTTTCCTTTACGGAAAAGAAATGTATTTCACACAAAACAAACAGGACAATATTATGACCCTGGCGAAATGTAACGTAGCCTTGATAAAAAAATTGATCTAATGGCGCTCCTAGTGTGTCCACCTAGTAGTGAGTACAATGATTTAATATTTTGACGAGTCAAACTCACCGACGTTGCGAAATCTGTACGCCGCTCCGATGTGTTTACGCGGTCCTAAATTAATATCTATTTGGACCAGTCCAACTTTCACATAGGCTCGATTTCCGCCGCTCTCTCGAGTCCGGGCTTCGTTCTTCCCCGAGAAAATCTTTCACAAGGCGAATACATTCATATATATTCATACTCACCCCTAGCTCTCCTCCTAGCACTTTGGCGGAGTAGAGGTATAAGAGATCGACGACAAAAAAAAACAGAAGCTATTTTATTAACTGGGCTGGGCCCCAGGCCCACGCCCGGTTAATGAGGCCACCAACACAGTATAACGGTGTTTTTTATTATTTCTTAGCGTGCAACCCTAAACGATATCTTGATGGCTAAAGATATCGGTGTTTCGTCCTGAAGTGAGTTTTCACCCTAAGTGAGACCAAAATCCGTAATTTAGACCCCTAAACGAGACGACGAGCATCCCCGTCACTTTTATATGGGAGTCCCCCCCGGGGGGGCTACCTCACTTCCGCTTGCCCCAACTTCCACTCGCTCCAATGATCGAAAGAAACAAGGACTGCTCGTAGTCTAGAAATTGGCATATCTTCGCTATGAGATTTATACAGAATGCATCCAAAAATAAACACCTACAGTCAATTTGCTTGTCTCTGAGCAGTCTTTGAAGATGGATAACTGTCAAAATTCTCGCACGCTTATTTGGGACTGAGGGCCGCGAGGGTTCGAACCGCCTGGGGTTCTTTTTTTCTATTTTTTTCTTATTAATGACACTGACTTCGACATAATCTGCTGTCAAAATGTAGACAGAAACCGCAGGAACGATTACTCAGGAATTCCTAGGGCATTTCGGGCAAAAACATTCAATACAGGGTTCAAG
This sequence comes from Desmophyllum pertusum, assembly GCA_029204205.1. NCBI lineage: Eukaryota > Metazoa > Cnidaria > Anthozoa > Scleractinia > Caryophylliidae > Desmophyllum > Desmophyllum pertusum. The sequence goes on along the minus strand of MU827302.1, from coordinate 191,278 downwards.
AAATCCGAGCAAAAACATGGCGCTTGTCAATTCTCCTTCCCTCCAAAACAACCAGATCGTGAACAGGAAAGGCGTCCACGCAGATGTCAGAAGACTAACGAACTCCAGTTGATCAGTAAAACCTGCTTATTCCCCTCGCATTCCAAAAATAATTAATCCCCATCCCAGCTTCGCGAAGACTTGCGAGCCACATATTTCTAGGGTCCAAGCTCTCTGAGCGGATACTCTCGTAAGCGGACAGCTGTACTTTTGGCCGCCTTGACAAAATCCAGTTTGAACTCCCATAGAAACTCTGTATTTACACACTCCCGTAAGCGGCCGCGGACACTTTCAAGGGGAATAATTTGGAATTTTCTGTTGTTTCGAAACTGATTTCTAAGCTCCTGTAAGCGGACACCACTAAGGAACACTGAATCCTCTAATCCTATGACTTAATATTTGCGAACTATTTTACTGCATTTTGTTGCAGTAAGCTCAGCCTGCGAGCAGACTCACAATAGCCGCGACAACGCCGGAACCGCCGATCGCCGGCAAAGCCGGCCCGTTGTCGCGGCTAGCGCCGCTCTATTTTTTTGTGAGCCTGCTCGCAGGCTACAGTAACCCGGGACTGTTTTTGTCAATAAAACATTCATTTCATACGATGGTATTAATTGTTCGCATTAATACTGTTCAGTTCGAGCCATACAAGCTCTGGTAAGCGGGAAGCTATCCCTCAGTTTATACAGTATGTGGTCCTAATTCCAGCCAAAAAAGACACGAACGTGTAATTCTCGCATTGGAAGAACTGCCTTGAGCTGAAACTTGACCTGTGCCCTTGTCACAACATTTACCTAGCCCCGGCGTATCACATCGAACGTTCGGAAATTGAACTCAATCTAACTTAGTTCGGTCATCGAACGAAATCGAACTCACAAAAAAAAATTGTGAATCGAACAAAATCGAACGTTCGGTTTTCGAGCTCTTGATTATAAATACATAATAGATTCAGGCTCCATCTGCCCTTTGGGTCATTTACATTACTGAGTTGCCTGTCAGTGTGTTAATGAGACCCGGGATGACCATAAAAAAAATATTAAGATAAAAAACAAAAAATCGAACAAAATTGAACGATGATTCGATTTGGTTCGATTTGGTTCGGAAATCGAACTCACCAAAATAATCTATGTTCGATGACCGAACAAAATCGAATTTAATCGTTCGACTGAGTTCGATTAAAATTTTGTTCGATTAAGTTCGATTTGATACGCCGGGCCTAACACATGTAAAAGCAACAGCTTTTGTTCTTTATCGATAATCTTGTAGTATCGAAAATAGAGGTTCACTTTGGCAGCCCTAATTCCGGCCAACGAGTCCTAATTCCGGCCACAACGAAAAGCATACAAATGTACGCATAAACAGTTCACAGACATGAATTTCCGTGACTTTTAATCATCTTTCATTCATATCGATAAATGAAAAGGCGAATTATACCAAGAGAGCTTTGTTTCAGGACCGAAATAAGTGCACGGTATTCAAGCCCATTGAAGCCGCTCTGCGGTGCCGGCCAGTCTGACGAGGTTTTGTGAGAGGTGGCCGGAATTATGACCTCGAACTAAAAACACATCGAAATATTTGAGTCATAATTTTTAGACAGATATTCAACCTGTAGATAATTTTTTTTTGGTCTGGCGCGCAGAAAGATCATTCTATGTACAGTTGAATCCCGATAACTCGAACCTCCCGCTAACTCGAACATTTTTCCATTTCCCTTCAGGTCATTTTCTTACTAATTTTACCCTCAATAACTCAAACATTTTTTGATTCCCCTTGAAGGTTCAAGTTATCGGGATTCAACTGTATTTCATACCAAGACAAACGGGAATTCTAAATATTAACCATGTAATTTGAGACGCCGTAAACTAATGAATGTCGAACAAAACAAATTCACCTACCTTCACGAGCCACCAAGCAAGATTACTAAATGAAACAGATCAATAAATCTTATAGGAAAGAGTCGTTTCTTCGAACGAGTTCGTTTTCCAATGAAAAGATACGCGATAAACGAAAAGTGGCGGGAATTAGGACAACATACTGTACTGCTAGTGGCCGCTTACGAGAATCATTCCCGTAAGCGGCCAGCTCAGTCCAGTTGTGAACACTTTTTCTGCTTCCGAGGATGTCTGCTTACGGGAGCTTCGACTGTATGTTTATTTGGACCAGTCCAACATTTACAAGAAGAATACATATTTACAATCACCCCTAGCTGTACTCATAGCGCTTTGCCGGAGTTGGGGTACGGGGAATCACGTCTTAGTTTTCTCAAATTTACTTTACAAAATAAACACCAGAAACAGAATAAACACCTACTGTACAGTCACTTTTCTTGTCTGTGGCCACTCTTTGAAGATTGATTATAGATCATTCCTCGATATAAAAGCCAGACTTGAATAACAGGAAAACACAACAACGACTTATGTATGAAACCCTGTTGCACCATCAGTCGTAAACATTGCGCAACCTATTGTTGCACCATCAATTACAGTTATGATGTAACTGTTATTTATAAATCTTCCGCGTCTAAAAAATTGAAACGCCGAAACAACAAGAAAAATAAATGTATTATAATAGCTTGTTATGAAATTTGATCTAAAGGCGCTCCTAGTGTATGTTCGCCGATTAGTGATTAAATATTTTGACGACTCAGGTTACGAAATCTCTTCAAGTCACGGCCGGTCAGACGTGACCTATGTGACCAAATGACGTAATCGTCCTTATTTATAAATCTGCAGGTCTCAGCAAGTTATTGTTTTCTTTCTGCAAGTCTTAGCAAGTTTCTGTTTTTCTCAGAAAGTACACGGAAAAGGAATGTATTTCACACAAAACAAACAGGACAACATTCATAAAATATCATTTAGGCAAAGGATAACCTTGGCGAAATGTAACGTAGCTTCATTGAGATGTACCGTACGCAACTCACAGACGATCACGATTCGACGTGACCTTATGACGTAATAGTCCAAATATAAATCTGCGCGTCTCAGCAAATTTCTGTTTTTATAAATCTGCGCGTCTCAGCAAGTTTCTGTTTTCCTTTACGGAAAATAAATGTATTTCACACAAAACAAACAGCAAAATATTCATAAAATGTCATTTAGGCAAACGATGACCATTGCGAAATGTAACGTAGCTTGATATAAAATTTTATCTAATGGCGCTCCTAGTGTGTTCACCCAGTAGTGAGTACAATGATTTAATATTTTGACGAGTTAAACTCACCGACGTTGTGAAATCTGTACGCCGCTCCGATGTGTTTACGCGGTCCTAAATTATTATTTATTTGGACCAGTCCAACTTTCACATAGACTCGATTTCCACCGCTCTCTCGAGTCCGGTCTTCGTTCCTCCTCGAGAAAAACTTTCACAACGCGAATATATATTAATACTCTCCCCTAGCTCTCCTCCTAGCGCTGAGTAGAGGTATAAGTGATCGACGACAAAAAAAAACAGAAGCTATTTTATTAACCGGGCTGGGCCCAGGCCCACGCCCGGTTAATTATGTAAAACAGTATTGATTGCTAATATTGTATAAAGAGACCTTCATCATCATGGCAGACTCTGTGAGCACCTACAGGTCAATGATTTGCGTACCGTACTACTGTAGTTCACTTTTGTTGAAAATTACGAAATTTGACATGACCCTCACTATCTCGAACCCCGTTATTTCGAACAATTTTCCATTCCCCTTGAGAGTTTGAGATAGCGAGAGTCTACTGTATTTTAATAGGTGCATATTGATCAACAATGTATCAATTTATGCATTAATCAATAATTTTTACATATGTAACATCAAGTTCAGTTCTTACCACTGTTCCCATGAAAACCAATTGCTAGCCCTTTACTACCCCTCTTTGCATCTGCTGATCAAATTAAATTAAGCTGGTTGATAAATTTAATTAATACAAGTTTAAGTGCAATGGGTCATGTCATAAAATATCCGCAGCCCCCTTCCCCCTCCCCCAAGTTCCCATGGCAGGATTGTCGAATTGCCAGGTTTTGCACATTATGTTTTGTTCTTCCAAGGCAAGACAATCATTTAACTCTCATGCATGTAGTGCCTCTCTCCACCCAGGAGTATAAATGGGTACCGGCGACGAAATGCTAGGGGAGTAACCTGCGATGGACTAGCATCCCATCCAGGGGGAGTAGCGATACTCCTAGTAAGTAAGTACTTTACATGTGTTTGCACTCAAGCATTGCATTATGGGAATTAAAAATGGCTGCCTAGGTGAGCTGTATGTACAGTTAAAAGAAATGTCTTCTGACACTGAAATAAGTCAAAAATTGAAGAAAATGTTACACAAATAACCTTTTAACTCCTTGTTTAAATATGAATTAATGAAAAGGACAAATTTTCCCCTCCGCAACAACTTCCCCTCTGCAACAGGGGATGATGTTCTTAAATCCTGCCTCATTGAGAAAACACTGGACATTTGAATTTCGTTTTGTGATCTTTTTAATAAACATACATTGAGGAAAAGCACTATTCCATTAGGCTCAGATTAACATTCAGAATTCAGAGAAATCTGAGAATGAAATTAAAAACAAAAAAACACCAAATTCTCTGTTCCCCTCCGCAACGGCCCTCATTTAAAGCTCTGTGATCTAAGAAATGCATTTTGGAGAAAAGCACTTGAGACAGTAGTAAAGATAGCTTTCTTGAAGACCATATTGCCTCAATAGGTAACCAGAAGTAAATGACAAATACCTATTAAACTATAACACGATAAGTGTCCCTAAATTTCCCCTCTGCAGGGATGTAGATTCATTTTTGACAGGCGGGATTATATAGCTAATAGGCGGAAATACTTGGCCGGAGGCCCATGTTGCCGAAGGCATCATCCTACTAGGGGGGTATGGGGCATGCCCCCCCATAAAATTTTGAAATCTAGACTCTCGCAAATGCATTTTCCTCGATTTTCAGGGGTTAATTCATTGCCATTTTGGACTGTTCTCAGTAAGCAAGAATCAATGTTTTTCTGTGAATAAAGCTGTGAAAAACTTTGTGATGTGTCTTTTATGTTCCTTACAATAAATACAAGAATAAATACCACGATCCAGTTAATAAGCAAAGCGTTAACGCGAATTGGCGTACATTATTTCGCATACATGAAGTAGAGACACCGCTGGTCAATGAGCCTTGAGCAAACACACGATCGTCGTTCAAAATGGCGTGCTAATGCCGTGTTTACAGTCGTGTTATTTACGGAAAGACAATAACAGAGGTACAAACGGTCAGAAAAGTTACAAAATATTTGGCTAAAACATTCAGGAGAAAGAGGTATCCATTTTAAAGACTGTACATGGTTTTTCAGCCGGGAAAATCAGCATGACAGCCGGGTATTTTTACCGGCTCCCGGCTATTATCTACATCCCTGCTCTGTAACACACAGAATACTGACAGTGGAATGACCCTTGACTTACTCTACATGTATGTATACATTATTGTTCGCCTATTCACCAATAGTCATTCAGCATTGCAAGATTAACAATTGTTTCAGTCATCACAGACAACACGCAATACAAACACGAAACCAGGGAGCTTTAATATAGAGGGAGGGGGCTTACTAATAGGGGGAAGGGGGAGCTTAATAAAGGTAGGAGGGAGGGAGGGAGGCAGTGCTCGAAATTAGCGGTCGTCCGGTCGTCCGAGACGACTAAAAAGTGTTTCAGGCAACCATTTTTCAGTAAAACTAAAGGCTTGGTCGTCCAAGAAAAAACCACCGGACAACCCAGGTATAAATCGATCGAAGTACTTACATTTCTGTGATGCCCAACAGAATAACGAAAATAAGTTATTAATTTGATACAGAAAAATTGCTCTAAATATAGGGTTAACAACTGTATCGCTTATGGAGGTTGGGTGCCTGGAATATCCAGGGGCTTCCACTTTTGGCAGCCAGCCCCTAGATTGAATAATTAACGCCCCCATGGCTAGCACGACCCTGCAACCCAGCCATGAGCCCCCACGCCACGCCGAAGGGACCTCCGAGCTATGGCGCTAAAGCTCGGAGATCAGAGGGGCTCATGGACTGGGGGAAGCCAGAGCCCCAGAACGCCAAATCCCGAAGGCACCCAACTGAAGAAGGTTATAATACCAAACAAAATACCTGTTATAACAGCAGCCTTTCAGATACGCTCAGGATGCTTTCCACTGGAGTTCTGACATAAAGCTGATATGCATCACTCGTCCACCGGCCCATTGTCTTGATTAAATGAGCAGCCGGGTTAAAACCGAGATGAAACCCATCACGAATCCCCGCCAAACACGTACTCCGCAAAAGGCTGATCCGGATGAGCAGATACCTCTTTGCGCAGTCTGTCCACTTTAATGGGTGAAACCCTGCGAGGAGAGAGCAGTGGTTGATGCACGATGGGCGCCATGTCTGATATACATGAATCATTGGATAAAAACTGAACATTAAGCCGTCCTATCTGCTGCTGAGGACCGGAACCTGCAGCATTAAACAAAACATTTGAAGAGGGAGAGGCCAATGGCGTATGTACACTATTTACACAAGTGGAAGTTGCTGTTGTGAACTGAACGTTAACCAGTCCTATCTGCTGCTGAGGACTGAAACCACAAATCCAGGTTCATCCTTGCGTCTTTTCTGAAGGCGGTATCGTAGTTCTGCCAAGCAAGCCCCGGAAACTGCTGAGCTGTCTGCAGAATCAACAAATTATTTGTATTGGGTCAGATCCTGCCAGCGAGTTGGATGTGAAGTGCAGAAGATCCAAGCATAAATGGAGAAGGCCTGAATCCAGGTGAGGATGTCGGTGATTTCGACCACGCGTTTTTTTGAGGGGGCGACAACTAATTTTGCCATCCAAGTAAGTGTGGGGCTCCGTGTCTTGCGCCCGTAAATTCTCCGCCAGGAGGTCGGCCAGCTCCATAAATACGCCACTGGTTATCTTGGCAACCAGCTTGCCAGGTATTGGCGCATAACCTGGGCCAACAACGAAGGCCTTGCCGATCGTAGGCGCCACGATCGAGTTGTTGGGGACCGGCCAAGCGGGAGACACGAACGCTGATGGCGCAGAATGTTGGACGATGGGCGGCTGGGCAACTGCAGATGTAATTGGATTGCCAATCGTGCAATAAGTGGACAGGAATGGAGGCGCCATTACATTACCTATAGCCGTGGGATGGATGGGATTGTAGGAGCGCAAGTCGCCACAGTCGAAGTATTGTGCGCCCCGCCCCCAAGAGGATTCGCCACGCTCGCCGTTCCGTTCGCCTGGAAGGCCGCTAAAATCTGAGGCAGCGACTGCCCCAACGCTTGTGTAAATGCTTGCGACAGAGTTTCGCTGGAAACGGTAAAGGTGGACGGTGCTGCCGTGGTAAGGGTGGACGTGTCGGAAGTTATTGAGTCCCCAGACGAAGGTGGATGTCGTAAGAATCCAAATATCCGGCCGAGAGGCTGTTTAGCGTTTGTCGACCAGGCATAAGTCGAAAACTCAAAAACAAGCGACGAAACCAAACGAACGACCGCTGTAGGAAAGGGCAAAACCCCTTTGGGAACAAATGAACGCGAGAAACTATCGATCCAAAGCTCTCCACGCACAACGCTGGGCAAGAAACCTCACTGCCTGGAGAAAACACGCCACACGAACGAAGCAGAGAGCTACTGCACATGCGCCTCACGACTGACCACTGACCACCGGTACTCCTTCCCAGACCCCTGGCGATCTAGTTGTTAACTCTTTTAAATTGCATTTAAATGCATGTAATCTTCAGGTAATAAATGGAAGCAATCAAGATTTTTAAATCAACTGAATAGAAGTTCTATACAAGCATGCAAGTAGCTCATGCAAGTGGCATTCACAGTTTTTGGGTTCAAATCACCCCATAATGCATAATTTTGCAAGCTTAGCAAAAATCTTGAGTACATCATGTATGCTGATGGGTTGTGTCTTTGGTTAATTACTTGCGATCGTGTTTGGCTCGCGTTAGCTACAAGTTAGTGCCTGGAAAGTCTTAATATGTAATTTGTTTGTTTTAAAGCTTGTTTTGCCAAAATATTTTGTTTTGTTTTTATTTTCCGCAACCATAATGATTTTAAAACACTTTTTTTAGATTAAACTAGCTTCTATTTGATTTTACAATCTGGCAAACAAAAAAATTGCATTTGGCGACTAGTAATTTTGAGCCCTGGACTCAGACATGTTTATAAGTATTGACACTGAATAAAGTAAACAAGTAGTTGCATATCCCGGGGGGGGGGGGGGGGGGGTACTCCCCTTATTATAAGCTATATAGGTATTTATTATATAGACACGAGTGTTTTTACTGAAAATAGACCACTCGTAAATTCATACGAAACTACATCCGGGACCCGAGTGGCGTATTTTCCATATCCTCACTAGTGAGGATATCGATGACGTCATTTCCCGCTTTTGCATGGCTTTTTGTGCAAAGCTGCCAAATTCCGGTTGAAAAATGGCGAGCGATAGATTCGTGAAATTCACTGAAGCCGACATGAAAATCGTTCACTGAGGAGTAGGAAAATGTTAACACGAAGAAGAAAACTTCATATGACTTAAAATTATTCAAGGAGTTCCTTGCAAGTGAAGACGAAAGGAGAGAAATTCGGAAAGTCCAGCCACGAGCTGCAAGAGTTCGCGATAAAGTTTGTGCTTTTGTCTTTTGTCTATATAATAAAAAGAAAATTACACGGTGGCTTGAAGATATGAATTTTATTTTCTCGTGGTAAAAACAATATTTTACTCACTCGCTGCGCTCGTTCGTAAAATATTGTTTTTACCACTCGAAAATAAAATTCATATCTTCGCGCCGCCGTGTAATATCCTCTATATATGTGCCACCCCAAAGGGTATGGTTTTTGAGCCGTTTTGGTCCGAAATAGGGTATAGATTTTGACCATTCTGGTCTGAAATAGGGTATGTTTTGTGCACTCTGGTCAGGAATTTGGTTTGGCTTTTAGACAAAACTGTTTTTTTCCATTAACATCGGGAATTTGAAGCCCTTTTCAAATGTTTGCGCAAATGGAACCCATTCCTGGGTAGCTGAAGTCATGTATTAGACACGTGTACTAATTTTATAGGTCTGAAATAGGGTATCGATTTTGGGTCAGGTCTGAAATAGGGTGATAATGGAAAAACACATATTTTGGTCTGAAATAGGGTAAGGGTTTCAAGAAAGCAGGCCGCACACCCCCACCAAATATTTCAGGGAGTACCCCCCCCCCCCCCCCCCCCCTGGGTTGGCATATATACTAACTTTGTGTGAAACATTGTGAATTTATTATTTGAATTAATGCACTTCAGAGAATTGTGAAAATTGAGTCAAAAACATAGGTCAGATAATATTTTAAGGACAACCAAGCAGTCATTAGGGCAACTGAAGTCAGGGGTTTGGTTGTCCGGCATAATTTTGGAATAAGGACAACTTGGATTTGTTTTAAATTCCGAGCACTGGGGAGGGAGGGAGGGAGGGAGGGAGGGAGGGAGGGAGGGAGGGAGGGAGGGAGGGAGGGAGGGAGGGAGGGAGGGAGGGAGGGAGGGAGGGAGGGAGGGAGGGAGGGAGGGAGGGAGGGAGGGAGGGAGGGAGGGAGGGAGGGAGGGAGGGAGGGAGGGGACTAAACAGAGGAAATCGATAGCTATAATTATAAAGTTGTGCTTAGCCTGCTGGTTTGCTAGTGGTGAGTGTACAAAGGTTTGCCAAAAACTTACCTGAACTCTTGGAGATTCTCCAATTCTCTGAAGGCATTTCGACTCACTGGATATTCTAAAATATTAAATACACATGTTAGTACTCTTTAATCAAGTCAGGTTAGCATTCATTTGATAACTTAGTACACACTTTATGCTATATAGGTTGTGTTTTCACTAGGACAAGTTTGACTAGTTAAAGCGAAAAAAGTCCGGAAGCGCAGTGAAAACACTTTGTTCTGTGTTAAAACGAGTTAAAAATGCAAGCTGTTTTCACTATTCAAAACAAGGGATTATCGCGCCTTGATCGCCGGAAATCGCGACCAAGTTATACTACCTCGCGAGATGGTATAACTTGTCCTGCTAAATGCCGCAGCCAATCGCATTGCGTATAGTGACAGATGCTACCGCTATTATTTGCCAGACGCGCCCCTAATCACCAAAGAACAACGGCTACCCGCTTTTCCACGGTGATTCCTTCACGAGAATTTTATTCTGCCGGGCCAGCTGAGGACCAACGAGGCCACAAATGTGTTCGAAAGTATCCCTGCTTACCCTGAAGTGCTCGCACCACAGATGATTTCGGTAATTGCGTTTACGGCAATAAGCCGATTGTTCTGCTGTTGGATTGCCAGGGATACAACATTTCATCGCATACTCCTCATTTGTAGAGACATTAAACGCATCCTCTGAATGAAACTCCTTCTCCTTCGCAAGAATTACAGCGAGAATCAAGACAAGAGAAGTCATTACAAGCGCTTCGTCACCCGCCATTTTTTTTAATTGCGCGCTTTGTAATTTGAACGGATAACTTAGTAGCTTAAATTTTACCGTGAAAACAGTTAGTCACGTTTCACTAGTAAAAGTCGGTCTGTAAACAAACACCTAAAAAGAATGTTCAGCTAGTAAATCGGCCTAGTGAAAACACAACCATAGTATCATATACACCGATCTATGTGAGAATTACATGTATATCAATGTACTGATGTACACCCGCGGGTATAAAAAATAATAAAAATAATAATTATTATTATTATTATAGTAACTGACAGTTCATGTAGATTTAGACTTGTAAACATTTTAAAAGAAAAAATAAGCAATAAAAGAGTACTGTACATGTAATTTATTGACGTTTCAACCGCACAATACCGTCATTTTCAAAAGTAAATTACACATGTCACAGTTGATTATAAAAATAATAATGCATGCAGGAGGGTGTTAGTAGAGTTCATTAGGCAAATAGTTTTGCTGACTCCATCCGCACAAAACTATTTGTCTAATAAACGTCTAAACCCTCATGTAAAACCCTCTTGTATAGTTCTGGACGTCTGTTTGTTTACAAGTTTTTTTTTTTTTTCACAGTGACTTTTAGAAGGGGTCAGTAGGGGGTCAGTAAGGGGACAGTTGACTGGGGTTTAGTGTTTTGTCAAAACCCATATACCGGTAATTATTATAACTACATAATATTGTTTCAAAGATCGATCAGTCTATAGAACTTTCACTTGAGCTATAAACTTTGTAAGTTACTACAGTGTTTACCTGCAATAAGAAGTACTTTATGCAAGATAACTTGATCCTGGATTAGTATTCCACAGCTTAGGACCTCTGAAGATGTTAACAACATTGCACACTCAGTATGCTGAAAATTATATGTCAGACTGTTCCAGGTCAAAATCCCGAAAAGGTCAGATACATGACTCACCAAATTAATGGAAAACTCCCTACGATTTGGCAAGGCCCACATCTATTTGCCCGTTACAATTCCTCATTGACACCTTACCTTCAAAACTTATCTGGAACCCTACAGTGTACACTGTATGTTTAAAATACTCACTCAGGCTGATCATCAACACTTGGGCTAAATGCAATTTAGGTGAAGTTAAACTCGAGACAATATTATTGTGGATTTGCCCAGTAGCTACAGTATGTACAGTGTTTTGCTTGCCAGCACTACTGCCAGCGCTACTTTGCTTGCATTTGCTGACCACTGCTAACTTGTTCAGTGCAGATCTTTGCAGACCTTCGCTCCCAACCCTTCCCTCCCAGATGGCAAGTTAATAATATTCAGGTAATTTTTTTTTTGTGACGGGTGCCTGGTTGGTGGGCTGTGTCAGGGTTAAGCCATGGATACATGTACCTCCTCGGGCTGGCAGATTCCAGTTTGCTGCTTACCCCACCACCATGCGATACCTAATTCCCGGCCCTGGGGGTAAGGGTTCGAATACTTGGGTTTTTTTTTTACTTTTTTTGGCACCGACATGATACCGCTGTCAAAATGTAGACAGAAACAGGGGATCATGTATCTTATGGGGGGCCTCGGCCGATACATCGGCCGATACATCGGTCGATACATCGGCCGATATATCGATCGATATATCGGCCGATACTCGACCGACACTCGACCGATACTCGACCGATACTCGGTCGATTTCTCGACCGAGTATCGATCGATATATCGACCGAGTATCAGTCGAGTATCGATCGATTGTCGGTCGCGATATATCGACCGATGGCCCTCGTGATATCGGCGCGATATTGTCGGTGGTGTATCGGTCAACTATCGGTTACATATCGGTCGACTGTCGATCCTAACTCGATCGACATATCGGCCGATATATCGACCATTTACATTTACATTTACCATTTATTTGCCTCCATCTTTATGATGATTCTTGCAAATCGGTCAGCGGTCAAAGGAAAAATACAATAGAGAATAAAACAAATAGAAAATAATAATCTAGAAACGATTTGTAAATGCATGGTTTCTAAACGCCTTAAGGGATGAAGCCTCGACTGCCTCTGCTGGCAGAGCGTTCCAGTCACGAATTGTTCTCGGAAAAAGGAGTTTTTATTTCAATCACCAAGCTGTCCTTCACTATAAATCTGAGTATAATTCCTAGAACATCTCTATTTACCAATTGACATCTGACCTGCCATGTTATCATTTCACAACGCGCGAAAACTGCTAAACAGTTACCCAAATTACACAACAGCGGAAATCCACCAGTTTTTGAAGTAGGTAATTAAAAACAATGAAGCAGGTAAAACATAACTCGTAATTTTGACACTTAAATGTTTTATTTTTTTCGTAGACCGATATACTCGGGAAGTATCGGTGAAGTATCGGTAAAGTATCGGTGAAGTATCGGTAAAGTATCGGTGAAGTATCGATAAAGTATCGGTAAAGTATCGGTGAAGTGTCGGTGTACTGCCAACTATATCGGCCGACATGTATATCGGCCGATATGTCGGCCGATATAGCGGTCCATGCCAACCGAGTATCGGTCGAGTATCGACCGAGACATCGACCGAGTATCGATCGAGTATCGATTGAGTCTCGGTCGAGTATCGTCCGATATATCGACCGATATATCGGCCGATATATCGACCGATGTATCGGCCGAGGCCCCCATAAGATACATGATCCGAAACAGGAACGCCTGCTCAGTACTAGCCTGCGAGCGCAGACGTATTTCCGGCTCGAGTTGCCCCGCCGAAAATTAACGTCTGCGAAAACGAGCCGGGATTTCTGTGACGTCAAACGTTTTAAACCAATCACAATTGAGCTCATACAAGTCTAGAACTGAACACGCATATCGTGCGCGAGGCAAACGAGGACGCGTGGAAAAAAAATGGTGGACGATGTGGAGTTAGCGTTTACCAAAGTTTGTGTGATTTTTGGGATCGAGAACCTCAATAAGCAACAGGACGAGGCTATTAGATGTGTTGTATCGGAGAAAAAGGATGTGTTCGTAAATTTTCCCACCAGATTTGGGAAGTCCTTGATATTCCGCGAAGTGATAGAAACCTGTAGAAACATAGACAAACCAGCATAGTAATCGCCGTTTCACCGTTGATCAGTTTAATGAAAGATCAAGTCAGTCGTCTAACCTCGCTTGGAAAATGGAAAGTATTCTATCGTGTATGGATCTCCCGAAGTTGAAAGGTGGCGGAAAATGCTCTCGAGTGAAGCCTACAATAGTTTCAGCTGTGGCTGTTGTACATGTAGTATAAAACCTTTGTACATTTGCCGTTCTCTATTAAACATGTTAAATGTAGTTTGCTTCAAGCGTGTTTCTAACGGGCAACCCGTACGAACGACACAACGCTGCTGCAGCGCTGCGTTAGTTCACTTTTTTGGCTGCACAGCGCTTAAGCGTCGTTAAAGCAGTGCTTGTGAGTCGCTCAAGCAGCCAACCAACAAATATCGTGCACTGCAAAAGCGCTGCAAAATTTTGCTTCGGTAAAGCATCGTTAAAGCATCGGTAAAGCAGCGCTGCAAGCCGCTGCTTAAAAGCTGCGATGAGGTTCAGATGTAAATGTAACATTTGAAAACGTTACGACGTAAAACATTTTAAAGCAGCGCTGTGCAGCGTTGTGCAGCGCTACGCTATGGCTGCAACGTATTGAAATTTCTTTGGTTAAATCTGAAAAATCACTTTAACACTACTGCAGCCACGCTTGGAGGTTGCAAGATCACTGCAGTCCTGAACGGACTCAGAAAAAGTACATGCGGTAAAAACGGCGAATAAATTAGGTCAATTAGCAACAGTAAACAAAAGCGAAGGCCTTGAAACTTCAGTTTATTACAAAATAATCTGAGTGTACATCTGACAATATCATATTGTGTTAGAGCGCTTTGTGGAACAAAACTAAAAACATTATTTTCATCTGCAAGTAAATGAGTTCGTGAGCAAAACTGAGAGCTCTTTATACTCAAGAATGTACTTACGTTACCATGCCTAGGAAAAGTACGCGAACGGCTCGAGTTCGCAGTATTATGGCGCCATTTCAAAAATGGCTTCCCAACTGTATTCTGCCCAGTGCCATTATACTTTTAAAATCAATTCTGCTCTCATATAAATAATAATTTTCCCACGTTTTCATGGGCACAATTCACTCACAATTCACGTACTGAAAACGTGATGGAATTGCCGGAATGCGATCTCAGAGATATGTACTAAAATGTGATTGGTTGGCTTTGACAACATGTCATTGTTTCAGTGTGCTGCACTGCTTCGATTACCAAGCGCTAACAAGCCACTGTTCAACCGTTGAATTAGAGCGGGAATGAAGCTAAAGGATGATATTTTGTGGTGAATTGAACAACTTTCTTGGATGCACCATCTGGGAAATATTTGTTTGATTTTCCCAGATAACTGATTTTCAAAACAGCCAATTGTTCGTATGCAGAGACTTTTCGCAACAATGAACATATCGCTCGAATAATTTGGCGAAGAGGATGCATGATGTCAATTTATCTGCTGGGATATTTCAGGATTTTCTCCAATCTGTTTGTAAAAACGAATTGATTGCCTCCAAACCGTTGGGTTCGTCTGTAATATAATTTCCCGAAGAAATGGACAAGGCAGATGATTGAGGTGAGCATGCATATTCAAAGAAATAGAAACAAATCGACCAGTATATTCGAGTATATAGTTTTAAAAATTCCGTACATTTTACTTTAGTGGGAAGTTACATTATCTCCTTGCTCAATTTTAGATTATTTTGCAACTTCATTGATTACAACAATAAGCAAGTTAAAGATCTACCAAAGTTTTACCAAATTGGAAGTTGTAGTTTGTACTTTATTTTAGCCTTGTATGACTGAAACTCGTAAGCATTATTAACAATGTCAACTCAGCTGGCATCATCTCATAATTTCATTTGCACTGACTGCAAGATATGAAAATAAAGTGTAATTGATTTAATAAGGTATATTGTGGTGTTTTCTTTTGGTTAAAAAAAGTTATAGCGCGAGGCCAGCAAATTTCGCACAGGAGGGTAAAAAAGAGCGTAATATTTTGAATCAATAACTGTGTAACTTGTTGACAGATGTATTTATCAAAGAAGCGCCCGCTTTTCACGCGACGGTCGTATTTGCAGCGCTGCAAAGCGCTGCATAAAACGCTGCTTAATCGACCCGATGGCTTCGTGTGACTTATTACCAGCAGCTCTCCTGCAACTCTCCTGCAGCGCTCACCGTCGCTAATGCAGCACTCACGCAGTCAATTTTCGGCACTGCTGCAGCGCAACGAAAACAGCGTTCGTGCAACCTTTATGCAGCGCTCGTTGCAGCGCTAATGAGTCGCTAAAGCAGCGCTGTGTAAGCGTATTCTGTTTCGTACGGGAATATATGTTTAATTATGAAGAGGATTTTCAAGTAGAGCCTTCGACTGTGTACATTCTAGCAAATTGAAGAGGTAGCGAGAGACGGTTTGACACCTCCGGCTCATTTCTATTGTGTGGTTCCAGAAAATATCCATACCCCCCCCCCCCACGGAAGACATTTTGGTTTTCACCCCCCACCCCTCAGGAATTTCCGTTCCAAGGGGGTCTTTGATGACCCCCCCTCCCCCCAGGAATTTCCAGTATTTTTAAACATGGACCCCTCCCCCCCTCGGAAATTCCAAAAGGTTTTGTACCTAAAAAATGAAGACTCAGTTACGCAAAATATACGTTACAATCCGATCGCTTTCATCAACACGCACACGGCTAACAGAGTTTACAGAAAGAACAAACAATGAACGTGAATCACAAATTTAATCCAAAGAAAGAAAGAATATCTTTCTTTCCAATCAAAAATTTAACTTACTTGTCTTGAAGTCTGATTATGTTTTTGTTTTCAAGACGCTTTGCCATTGCTTAGCGCTTGCACGACGAAGGAAAATATTCGAAAATCGTTCGTGTTCGTAACAAAGCTGAGCAACCTGGCTTTCCAAGAAACAATTTCCAGGGGACTGGGAAGGAGTTTTTGTCGGCCATTTTGATCCCGCTCGGTTCAGTTCGTGCTTGCAACTTCAAGAGACATTTTTTCTCATTTAGAGAGGCGGTAAACTCAGAAAATAAAAGATACATGAAAGAACAAGATGTTTTGGTTTATATCAATGGCCAGAATGTTTGATTTGGCTTGGTTTCATTCCTCGAAAATAGAGACAAAGTACGTAAGTATTTCTTACGAATTTGTTGTGTTTGTTCAGAAGGGAACCCTCTGGAAAACAAGCTCTGCGTGAACCCCCCCTCTCCTTCGGAATTCCTGGGCCTTTAACCCCCCCACCCCCTCGGAATTTCCAGTTGTCTTCCGTGGGGGGGTATGGATATTTTCTGGAACCACACATTATTACAAGATATGTTTTGGCTCTCTTAATGTTCTCTATGGAATAACTAGATATCAAAATGTAGGACGTTGATTTTCTTGCATCTATTACTGGGCCCAGCATTTAATTTGATTATTATAAAAGCTGTTTCAAGATGTGTCGTTTGGAATATTAAACGAATATCATATTTACTGTCGTACGAAGTCAGTTTATATAATCGGCTCGTACGGTATCAAAATGCCCTGAGAAAAGTGGGGTTTGCAAGAAGAATATGTGCGTTCCAATCAACATAACTCCACGTTCAGACTAAAGCATAGAGTGTTCGGAAAGCTAGAAGAAACTGTATATACAAAACGCAAAACAGTCGACTTGCGTGAGATATTTATATTTCTATCTTGTGGTGCAAGAACGTCACACAACGAACAAAGGAGGATACAAACATCGAGCTCAAGCTCGGTCAAATTGATGCAAGAGATAAAGCCTTAGCATCAGGCATACAAGATCTCTCTAAACAAATTCTTGTAGCTTCGTAGAAGCTCCAGCAGTAGTCTCTTGACTAGCCGGATAGTCTCTGGACCAGGACAGATAGCGAACCTTTCTCTCTCAGCGTAAACATTAACGTTGACTTTTGTTGCGCGAAGGATCAACGATGCGATGTCCACATTACTTTTCCCTAACACTCAAAGTTTATCTTTCGAATTTGAAAAGCTGTCCTTACATAAAAAGCCAGAATCCTCAGACTGCGAAGGTTTCTTTGGTGTATCGCCCATATCACTTAGAGCGAACACGATACCACAGCTGAAATCCCCGCATTTCCTCGCGCGCGGGTATCTGACTCATTCTATCATGTTACGTGATTGGTCAACAAGAAAACAATGAGTTTGACGTCACAGAAATCGCGGCCCCGGCTCGTTTTCGCAGACGTTAATTTTCGGCGGGGCAACTCGAGCCGGAAATACGTCTGCGCTCGCAGGCTAGCTCAGTACCTGCTCGGATGTGTTTATCAGATTTATATGGGGAGGTTTATATCAATATGCATTGCTCCACATCATGCAACTTTAATTTGTTGGCAATGTTAAACTGCATTAAAAGTGATTCACTAATCACAGAAAGTTTTGCTCAGTGAAGATAACGTCGCCAAACAGCCACAGTATTTTGAGTTTTGACTGAAAAAGTCATTGTGTTTATCGGTATGCACATTATTTTCTAAATGACTTTAATGAATAACCAGTGTGTGTTTGCTCTATTTTATCGTCCCCTGTTTATTGAATGTCAGCTTTGATATTAGTTTTAATCAAGATTTTCATTATATAATCTTTCAGTCTTTCAGTTTATTATCTCGGTAATGCTGTGTTGCTTTATGCGGGTATCAGCGGCCATCCCGAGGGGGCGACCCCCGGGCAAACCCAGGGGCAACCCAGGGGGTTAGCAGGGGATTTGTAGCAAAAACATGCCCCACACGCGGGGCATTAGAGCACTTTTGCGTTTTTATCAAAATACCCCGGGGACATACACACGGGATTTGCACCTTTGGAGGCGCATTTAAAAACAGGATAGGGCCTGCTTATATGATTATAATGAAGAAAAGTTGTCCCTGGTAGGAGGGTCACCCTCCATACCGAGCCACCCCGGGCGGGATAACTTTTCATAAATTTCTTTATAAATAGCAGCGAACCGTTTTACATGAGAAATCGCAAAGTTGGCTCGGGGGGCAGGGTAACCCTGGGTGGAGGGTTACTCGCTTTGAAGGTACATGTAGGGTAACCCTGGGGAGCGGGCCAACTTTTTGGCTATTGTTGTTTCACCTACCAGGGACAAGTCGGGACATATAGAGCATGCGCGAACCCGAGAGGGCCAAGTTTTTGGCTCGGTCAACAGGGACAACTTTTTCATATAAACGCTCGGTAATTTAAAAGATATGGCTCGGGCGGGAGGGTAACCCTCTTACCAGGGACAACTTCTCTCCATGTAAATAGGCCCTAAGTTACCAATTTAGTTTTCTTTCTTGAAACAATAATGTTGTTGTATTTTGTCACAAGTAACTAGACAAAGCCTTCTTTATTCTCACAACTTTTTTTCACAAGAAGAAAACTTTTAAGTAACGTCACCGATTATTTCCAGATACTTGTTTTTCATATTTCAGATATTTTACATTTAAATTGTGTGTATGAACGAGGCTATGGAATAGGTTTACAACACTCCAATATTTTCAAATGGTGAAACAGCGACGTAATCATGTCTCTCATTAATTTCAGACATTAGACTTTGTCAACATCAGTATAATCTTTCAGTGTGATTATCAGCCTGTGTAGTTTCGTCTTTTTTTCATATTTGGTCAGAGATACTGTAAGCTTCAAATGAAACATAGTGTACAATACAAAGGTGTAATTGTATTAGCCCTTTTTTATTTTATTTGGTGTTTTTTAGTCTTGTTTTGTTGATTCCTCTGAAATAGGGAATTTGTCATGTCTGTCTTGACGCAAACTTTCTCATTCAAGTGATTGTTTTCCAATTTTTCTTATGCTGGAGCGTTTTTTGTTCTTTGCAAGTAATCAGGGGAAAAAACTTTTTAAAGACGTTTATAATAATTATGCTGCCCAGGTTGCCCCAGGGGTGGAGGTATTTGTCACAATTTTTTGCCCCACCCGAGGGGCTTTAGCGTGTATTTGTCAAGGCTGCTGTGACAAATGCCCCTGGGTGCCCGGGGGTCGCCCCCTCGGGATGGCCGCTGATACCCGCATTACACCAAGGTTAACATAAGATGAAAAAAATAAAGAATGAATGATAGACTGATTCGATAAGTAGCTATTGCCACTCACTTGCTACTCATGGGTAACCCAAGGAGCGTGGCGGACACACCGACTTATGGAATCAGTCTAGGTAAATACATAAACAATACTAAATGATGAACTATCTGTGGAGATACAGCTAATGTTCCAGACAGATCAGCAACCCTCAAGAGGCTGCATTAAGCCTCGATTTATGAATTATTCGAGCAGAAAAAACGGATCACTTGGGGACGTATTTGGTGCGGTGGTTTGTGGGGAAGGGGAGCTGAGCTGTTCTGAGAGCTATTTTTGTAAATATTTCCGAAAAAAATCGTAAGTTTACTTCAATGCTTACCTAACATCGGAGGCAATGCGTGAAAATCACATCTTGGTTTTGAATTCCACTGCTTGGAACCTGCACAAAACACAACAACACTCAGAAATACCACCACAACAGTTTCGGTTCACAACTGATCGATGAATCGAATTCGAAAAGCGGAAGTGATTTTACACAGCAGTTAACAGATCAGTGAGACGTTAAACAATAAAGAAATATATTCCTGTCGATAGAAAGAAAACAAATTATTGTTTCTCCACTAACCTTGCTGCAAAAATAACTTGATTTTTTTCAGAATTTTATCAGCAGGGAAAGCTTAGAAAGTAAAAAACGTCAGCAAAACTCTCATCGACGCCTAAAAGGAATCTGGGAAAGTCCATGTCCCAGAGTCCCTAGCGCACAGTCAGCGCACACAATCAGCATTCTCGTCCCAGAGCTCACCGAGTCTCTTAACCGGGAGGAACCTTGGCACGAGAAATTAGATAAAATTTAGGACTTCTGGAATCTGGACTGTGGAGTAATGTACATACTGCATTCCGGATATAAACACTCATGCTTCGTTACATACCGTAGCCTGTTCCAGGCGTTCGGATAGTGCATACATACATAAATTTTATTGGACACTCCCCATAGGGCTTTTCAGGCCAATTTACAAATAATGATAGTTAAGAATATATACATGTTTACAAAGGTTTGAAAAGTACTAATTAAAACTAATAATGCTAAACTAAACTAATGCTAGATTAAACTAATAATGCTAAATATAAGAAACTATTTGATCTCACCTTTCTGCCAACGTTCCAGTAATGATCTCTTGAGAGAGTTTTTGAAAAACTTTGGCGGACTTTTTGTCTTTGAACTCGGCTGGAAGGGCGTTCCATAACTTTGTACCTCTGTATGAAAAAACACTGTTGTGCAGTAGCAGTTCTACAATTAGGGATCTGAAGATCGTTACAATTACGTGTATTTCTTCCATGGACGTCAGAACGATTTATAAACATAGATGACAAATAGTTAGGTTCTAATGAATTCATGCACTTAAACATCAGTGTGGCGTCCCGTAAATACAAAGCATCCGAAATAGGTAATAGTTCAAGTTGTTTTAATGTAGGTGTTATATGATCGTACTTCTTTTTTCGGGACAAAATACGGGCTGCAAAGTTCTGCACTAGTTGTAATTTGGAAATGTTGCTCTTGCTGGTGCCAGACCATATACTGGAACCGTAGAACAGTTTGCTGAAGACAAGTGAGTTTATGACGATGGACAGGGTGGAGTACTCTAACAGGTGGCGAATCCTGTTGATCATACATAGTTTACTCATTAAAGATGATACTAAGGAGTTTATGTGATCATTAAATGAGAGGTTGCCATCCAATATGATTCCGAGGTCTTTAATGGAGTCAACAACACTCAGGTCTTTTCCAAGGAAATTAATTGATGGAATAGTAGATCTTGTTAGTAATTGCCGCGAACCGAACACACAGAATTGAGTTTTGTCCGGATTTATCAAAAGGCAATTGGAACTACACCAGGCAGCTACGCGTAATAGATCGTACTTTAGGTCTTTTAGGCCTTTATCAGTATCCTTATTTGAAAATGAGATGTATAGTTTGGAGTCAAAGGACTTACTTAAGTCTAACAACAATGCCGCGGTGATCTTTGGGGGAGCGACGCGAAAAGACGCCCGAAGCGTGAAGAGTGGCGAGTGAATAATAGGCGTGGGGATTGGGGAGAGGGTGACTGAGACAAATTGATTACAAAGCTGGCACTACAACAAAAGGGCAGATTTATTGGCCGATATTTCGACAAGCAGAACTAGGTCTTCCTCAGATCCTAAAATTTGAATTGTAAATCTGTCTTGATTCAACAAAACATACCCGAGAGCTTGGCCAGACTCACAAAACAGTTTCTGGTCCCCCTACCCTCCTCCGGCGGGAAAATGACAGATCCAGGCAGGTCAGCACATTGCTGGATGCCTAGCTAAGCCAACCCTGGCCCAAAGCAGCTCAGCTAGGCAGCGAAAACAGGGTAAGCCACACAATGCAAATTATAAAAAGCCAAGTAAGAGTCACTTGAGTTCAGCGAAAAAGTGCACCCCTAGCCCTTCCCCTAGCCAGGCAACAATGCAACCCCTGACCCCTGGGGCTGTTAGGTCATGGACTGGTCTACCTGGCAAAGTTTTCCATGACGGTGCCTCCCCCCCCCCCCCCCCCCCCCCCCCCCCCCCCCCCCCATCAAAATTCTCGAACGCCAGTGGTCGGTGGAAGGGTGGGATTGAAGGCCCCCGGAGGGCCTCCAATCCTTGGTCACTAAACATTGACTACATCCCCTCACCTAGCCGGGGAGCATATTTCACCCACTGAGTCTGGACTCGCTGGGGCGGTCAGTTCGTGGACCGTACTGGCCTACCTGGCACATGGTGTCCGAAAACAGTCCCCCCCCCCCCCCCCTCCCCCTCCCCTCCCCTGACATTTGCCAACGCCATAGACTTGAGGTGGCACACGAAAACCTTGCTCCGGGTAGGTACGTTTTGCCAAATTCGGACAGAAATACATATGACGAGTAATGGGTAACTAGTAAAAATAACATGCAAAATATACTGTTGGTCTTCTTTGACGATTTGTGGAATGTTAGATGCCTTGATATTATTTTGAAGGAAGGTTAGTTCAGACAATTATCTCCGATAGTCAGTTGTGAGTTATTGTGCTTATTTTGCTTGCCTTGATTCAACGAATCTTGCTGGATAAAAACGTCATTGCGCGTGAAAATTGTTTGTTCGTTTTCAAGCGAAAATAAACATTAATCGAGCTTTCAGCCAATGAGTAAAACAAATTTTCAGTCAAATACACAAAACCTGTCTTTAACAATGATCAAATCTTGCTGGTGAATATTTCGTTATTGTGCTTATGCTTGCGTTCGTTTTCACTTGCGCAGAATCTTGCGTTTGTGCTTGTTCTTCCCGCGTCGCTAGTGAAAAACTGGATTTGTTAAGTTAACTTGATATCAAGTGTAAAGGACTACCATTCTTTCGCGATCTTGCTGTGAGGACGATTTCTTGTTGCTTTTTCGCGAATGCCTGTTTTGAGGCGCTTACATCAGCTTACATGTCAACCTTTGAATTTTTGGCTTTGAAACTTCGCTACACTAATTTCACAACTCCGAAATGCGAAATATTGACCGGGTAAAAATCGGGTACATGTAATCGACATCAGCTCAACAGCTAAAATTATAATAATTTTCTTTTCGCAACAGCTAGCTATGGGTTACCGCTGCGACTAGTATATGGCGCTCGATTTCTTGGAAAATAATTGCCCCCATGAATAAACTATAAGAAATCCGGGATGGTCAAAATCAACGAGACCTGTGTTGCAGTTCACGATGTAAATAAAGCTAAATAATTAAGCAAGCAGGAAAGTCCCGCTAGATACCCGCCAGCCGAGAAGTGTTTAAACAAAACTACATGCCCGGCAGTCATTTCAAGGTCTGACACGCTTTCTCAGTCAGGGCCTCATTAAGAAAAGAAAACTGAACATTTTAACCGGTCTTTAATTCGATAAACGTAATGAGAATTCCGCCCTAAACAGCATGTGCGTTTCTTTGTATCAACAGCTGAATGTGATTAGTTTTACATCTGACTTGTCCATCCCTCTATCCACTATCTCGGCTCGGACTTGTCCAATCCCTCTATCCACTATCTCGGTTAGGACTTGTCCAATCCCTCTATCCACTATCTCAGCTAGGACTTGTACAATCCTCTACCACTATCTATGCATTATTTGTGCTCCTGAATTGAGTGAAATTAACTTATACTACTGATGTATCGTGACTGTAAAACCCTACATATCAGTACAATTTTCGTATCATGCCTTAATACGTTTTTCCTTTAGTTTCTTTCTGGCGGGAGGGGAGCGGAGATACATTGTACCATTAAAAAAATGGGAGATTAAAAGTTATATTTCGCTTTCTAAATAAAAGAGAAGGAAAAATATTTAATCAGTCTTGAGAATTCCGCCACGTGTAACCCTCCCCCTAACGCACGTGGTGCGTTTCTTTGTATTTGAAAACAGATGATCCAAATGAGTTTTACATCTCACTTGTCAAATCCATTTTTTCCGCTATCTAGGCTTTATTTATTACATCTCACTTGTCAAATCCTTTTATCAGTTATCTAGGCTTTATTTATTACATCTGACTTGTCCAATCCTTTATCCACTATATCTAGGCTTTAATTATTACATCTGACTTGTCCAATCCCTTTATCCACTATCTAGGCTTTATTGATTACATCTCACTTGTCAAATCCATTTTTCCGCTATCTAGGCTTTACTTATTACATCTCACTTGTCAAATCCATTCTTCCGCTACCTAGGCTTTATTTATTACATTTGGACTTAAAAGAAAATTGTTCGACCAAATAAACAAATATTTAAAACGCTTTATCTCTAACATGAAGACCATTGTCACTGACATCTCGAATATGATTAATTTGAGTAACAGATATTTAGCATTATTCAGTGTTTAGGTTTTGGAATTGTGATAACGTCAAATGAAAACAATTCAGTAAAAACGTTATCACGGAAACGTATCAAAGAAAGGCTAGATATTAGTAACATGAAATAAATAAAAAAGAGATCGAAACGTTATTTTCAAAGGCACTTTGTAATCATTCATTGAAAATCAAATAAATTAAACAATAACTAGTGCTCAAAACTAATCAAGATAAAAATAATTTCCGCGCTAAAATAATTTACATGTAAATGTCGCAAACCTTTTTGAAAACAGCGCTTTGAGTAAAGTTGTTAAGACTTCATTAATCGATCAAATAAACATAAACCTTTATCTAGACATTGTCCCCATGAATGTATTACAACAGAATTTTGGTTAGACAAAAAAATTACCAATATAGGTATTTTTTTACTTGGATATAATTCCCAAATACTGACACATCATCTTAACACAATTATACGAGGGTTCTAGTTCTTGTTACTGAACTGCAGCTCGATCCATTTTCAGTTACTCAAAAGCAGTGCATTTTTCTTCAATCTATAAATATTGCGCGGAGAACCAAATAACATAAACTGGTAAAAAAAGACGGCGGTGATTATTCTAAAATCCATCAACGTATTCGAAACAACGTTTCGCACAAGGAAGCAAAAATTGATGAAATTTAACGACTTCCAAACAAACAAAATTAACATTAAACTATACTTTCTTTAAGTTGACGACAGGTCTGATCCCAGTGGGTTTTACACTGTTCATCAGCGTCGATCAGCAGATTTAAGATATGTATGTTTTATAATATGATCAAACGGAGATTAAAAGTTATATTCCCACTTTTCAAAAGAAAAGAGCAGTAAAAACAAATCCGCCGCCACATGTAACCCTCCCCTAACCATGGCACGTGCGTTTTTGCATCTGACAACAGGTGGATCCAAATGAGTTTTTACATCTGACTTGTCCCGATCTCTTTATCCGCTATCTAGGCTTTATTATTACATCTGGACTTAGAAGAAGGTTGTTCAGTACCAAGTAAACAAATATCAGAATGCTTTATCTCTAAAAACGAAAATCTGTTTCGATATAGAAATTCCCATGAAGACCATCAGCACCAGAATAAAATTAAACTCAGATGGCAGCTGAATGCCGAATCAGGCGAAACTTGTTTTGGTTTTAAAATTTTGATAACGTCAATGAAAACCACGTTTTGGCCGGACTTTCAATCGCGCAAATGTTTGTTCAAGCCTAAAAGCGTTAAGGAAGTTAAGTACATTGCGTGCTTTCAGTGAAATTCTAACGACGGGACACGTATCAAAGATCGATCATCAAAGAAAGAATAATATATGGAGGTTATTCAGCGGAAAGTTGTGTAATACGGCTGGGTATTTTACGAGTCAGTTTTATTTTTTCGAGCCTTTAGGCGAGAAAAAATAAACACTGACGAGTAAAAATGCCCAGCCGTATTACACAACTTTCCGCTGAATAAATTGTTTATTATACGACATAATATCTTCCTAAAATATAGGCTTCAACAGTGTTTCCGTAGCGCGCGTGTAATACCGGTCTCATATCTGCTCTCGTCTTTGTGCGTATTCGCACTCTAAAAATGCCATGTCGTATAATAAAAATCCTGATCAATAACATGAAATAAAAAAAGAGGTCACGCATGCATTTCCCTAATCCTGATATTCTCAAACACCAACTATAATCAAGGGTACCAGCCTTATTTCACAACAGCTCTTACGGTTTTACACTGTTCTAAAGCTTCGATCAAGCTGATTTAAGATATGTATGTTTTATAACATTTTCAAACGGAGATTAAAAGTTATACAGTGGAACCCGGTTAATACGGGACACCAAGGGGACACGCGAAAGTGACCGTATTATCCGGGTTGTCCGTATTAAGTGGGCTCTCGGAATAAACGTCATGCTCGTACACATGTAGCAGGCAAAGGACGTCAAAGAGGAAGAAGACTACAAGCAACAAGTTTGCTGTAAAGAGCCAAGGAAGAGTAACCTTTTGTGTGAGCACAGTGAGCAGAGAACGTTTTAAAATGGTCTCACAGGGTCATACACCGAAGAAAGACAGTTGTCAAACATGCCACGCTGTACTCAGTAATAAAATCACGTTAAACTGAAGAAAAGCTTTCATTTTCTAACAGGGTACAATTAGCACATAATCGTGACAAATGAAAACATACAACGCACAGATAACCAGTGTCCTGAAGGATCTGTTTAACTGTGTGCAACTGAGTTTTTTAACACTAATTTACTAGTTTAATCGCGTCGCACGCAAAATTGTAAAAAATACTACTGCTCTCTCCATTTTCACTTATTCCTTATAAATGCGTTTTTTCCTCAATTTATAAAAAGTTGCCGGAGAAACCAAATTATCAAATAACATATACAGCAAGCTGTATCCTTAGTCAGGGACAACTACACTTTGTTTTGAAGTTAATTCTTTTCAACAGGTTTTATCTTGAATCTCATCTGACAATAACAATAACTGATTATTTCGATATCAACACTTCCATTTTCTCAGTGATTAGATCGGTCCACATATGGGACACGTTTTACTACCCGAAAGTATCGACCCTCCGAAAGTAGCTTGCGACAGGAAAAAGTTGCTAAATCTGAAAGTCTAATGGATCTTTACTTTCGGAATTTTACACTATTCTAATTCCAATAGACTGCCACCACTCAAAAGCAAAAATTAGAAGATTCTTCTGCGAAGTAAAAATATCAAAAACACAATATAAATGTGGATCGATGGGGGTTCCAAGATATTATAGAATATGCATAAAATTCACACCAGACAATAATGGTCTGGTACGTAGTCAATGTAACCATGTTAAAAAGTAGGAATTTTGATCTATATGTTAATCGCATGTTCCAAAATACTGCCAACAAGAAACAAATTATTCAAGACCAATAGCGTAAATACCAGAGCTTCTCTCGCCATTTTTACTCACTACTACTGTTGTAGAAGTGAGCTTTTGCGCAACACACTCTGATCCGTCACAAGTTCCAAGGGAAAGGTAGGAATTAAAGAACATCAATGAACAAAACAGTAATTTTATTTTAGATCTACCAAGAAGTTCGTTGGGCGTTCACTATATATTTCTTGGCTGTCTGTGTGTTTAAGTTTGTTAAGGCATTTTTTATCCCTAACTGTACCCAATATAAGGGCTCGGGTGGGTGGAAGTAATTACCTTTTAAAATTGCTTTCTTTCGATTCTGGAGACAAACTATTGAGTAAAATCGCAAAAATCATTGTGACAAAAGAGAATTTGCCCCAATGCAAAAAAAAATGCTCTCAAATGTTTTACAAGTTTTACTGTGACCACTGCACTGAAGTATACGAAATGATTGTTAGAGCCGACTTCACGGTAAAAATCGACTCAAATCGACTTTCGGAGGCACAAGTCAAAAAATTGAATTCGCTCATATTTTGCTCATAGATAGGTCCTAGTGGAATACAACGGACCCGTAGTTAGTTTTTGAAATAAACTGCTTTTTTTCGTAAAAATATGCGAAAAAACCATTTTGCCCGATTGGGCCCAAAATCGACTTCCGGTTAGCAGACAGAATTTATGACAATTTGATCGCTTCGCGCAACCATACTGCAGCTTTTTCGAATCTTTAAATAACATTTAACATTTATATTTGTAGGTCGACACACGAGCAACCCTCTAGGCTCGACACACGAGCAACTTCTACGCTTGACACACGAACAAACTTCTCCGCTTGGCACACAAGAAATCTCCACGCTCGACACATGAGCAAACTTACAGAAGACAGAAAACGAACAAAAACTCTCGTGCACTAGACACGCGAGTAAAATTAATGGACGACAGACGACGTAAAAACGCGTGCGAAATAGGCCTAGACAAGCGAGTAAACTACGCCACACGAGCTCCACGCGCGACACACGAGCAAACGTTAACTGCTACCCCCAACTCCGCGAGAAAAAACTAATTAGCCAGACGAGAAAAATTGTAACAAAACAAGCCGCCAAAAATAATCGGATAAAAATAACACAACAAAAGTAATAGTGAACTTATGCATATGGATACATATGTGAAACGCGTGCACGTGTAAGCAGCAACTGAAGATTACAATAACAAAGAGGAGCCATGCGACCAACAAAAATATAGGAAACAAATAAGCACAGGCACAAAGAACTAGATATTAAGCATAAACGAAGGAGCGAAATAAAAGAGAAAACATACTGCTGCTGGTTGTGATATATAAACAATAGCCTCCATTTGGCGAGGAAATATGCTCGGTGAGAAGCGAAAAGTTTCCGAGAGCGAAGCTCGAGAAAACTGTGAGCTTCGAGGAACAGATAATGTCCAAGGACAAATATCCGAGCATATTTTGAAGCCAAATGGAGGCTATTGTAGTTATTATCCTTCTAATATTTTTTTCAGAAGGCCGCTCTGTTTGCCGTGGAAGATCTCTGTCGGCCAAGCTGTTAAACATCAAAATAATTCTGTTGGCTTTCAAAAATATTCGTTCTAGTTTGTTTAAAAACAATCAGTTTAATTTAATTTAGCAATTTATTTGAGACGAAAACTGAACTGCGAACGTGAAACGCAAAATTTCAAAACTGGGGAATATCACTTGGGGATATCACTCATAACTTTGAGTTTTGCTTTTCATAGTGTCGTCTAGTTTGTTGAAGATGTCTATCCTAGCAAAGCTTTGTCTCCTTGTGATGTTGAGTGGAATTGTTTTGGGTGATAATCGCCTGCGAGAGCCTGGAACAGTCTAAAAGACGCAGTGGTGGAAGGTAACATATATTTCTTTGTTTCTAATGTTTAGCTTTATTTAGTGTAAATAAAGATTTGAAGTCCTTTTTTGTGTTGAAACTTTCCACAGTTTATTAGTCACCACTAGTTGACTTTTTTTCTTCGAAAACCTGTGTTCAGGACTCCACTGTGAAAATCTCCTTATAGATGTTTTAATTGATCACTTTTGCACTTTTAACTTTTTTGCATTTTTTCTTGCATGTTCAAGGCCGAGCGACCTGATACTCCCTCAGTAGACTCAGTAACGTTCTCGCATGAAAAATGGCCATGAACCCTCGAATGTGGACCCTTAAAAGTCTTGTGCGAAATAAGTGCCCTGTCGACTGCAATAAACTCCATAAATTCCTAAAATTAATTAGCTAAGAACCCAGGTGCCTTTACTACACAAAAATGTGATCAAATACTGCTCAAACGGATCAACTGGCTATAAGTATAGAATATTTCTAAAGGATTTAAGTCGATCAATTTTTAGCGGCTTTCTTCAGACTAATCGCTGATATCATATATCATTCATTTTGTCACCCTTTCATCAGAATAGCCAAAATAACACCAGTTTTTCTGCGGTGAACTAGCCTACGCCTAGAACCAAGGTTGACCTAGAGGTTGATCTGTTGCTCCATTTGTCACGCGAAAACGTTACTGAGGGAATATCGCTGAAGGCTATTGGTTCCAAATATTGTGAATTGACCTCGGGAAATTTTTTGGTATTTTAGAAAGGTGCATGGTCGCATACTGGATGTGGTCGCATATAGAGTTCAACTGTACTGTACTGAGTTATATAATTAATGTAGTTGTTTTGATTCAATTTACGACAGTCACGAGACCCGGGGGGGGGGGGGGGGGGGGTACTCAAAAAGTTTTATACGGGGAGGCTCCGCCCAGAGGTCCAACCCTTACCCTTTCATATACCATTTTTCACAGAAAAGGTACCCCCTTTCATATACTTCCATAGAAAATGGTACCCTTTCATATACCTTCCACAGAAAAGGTACCCTCTTCATATACCTTCCATAGAAAATGTTACCCCTTTCATATACCTTCCATAGAAATTATGAAAATGGTACCCCTTTCACATACCTACAGTAGAAGCACTGCATCCCTTTTCTATACCCTTGTAATGAACTTAATGAACAATATATATCACCAGAAATCATCAAGCATTACCAATAGAGATGTTAACCAAACAATAATATCATTTACTCGTGAAATCCCTTACCCTTTCATATACTTCAATTCGTGAAATCCCTACCCTTTCACATACCTCGAGCGCTAAAAAAGGACCCCTTTCGGGCGGAAGCCTCCCCGTATAGTCCATTATAGGGAGTACACCCCCCGGGTCACGAGAAAACTGCAACTCTGCTGTATATACCTAATGTTAATATGAGTCTACTCATTATGAACTATCTCCATTCACAGGAAAACACAACCTTGAGAAAACGGTTTGGATGTGATTGTGAAGAAGGACCATTTTTGTGACTCTGGTTTATCTCCTACCGGGCGAAACCTGCCCCGAATTTGGAGACGTTTGCTGCCCTGCAGTGAGTGGAATATTAGCGTTGAGAATTTAAAACTCTCAAATGAAAGGCGCAATTAATAAATTGTAGCAAACTGCCTAGTTTGTATTTTCCAGTCAGAGATATATTGAATACGTCACAATAACTTTCTATATTTTATGGTATCCCAGAGGTATATTAGTAATGGGGAGGTGTGAAGTGCTTTTTGGGGGGTGAAATAAGTGATTTTGGGGACTTTTTGGAGTTTTGGGGGGTTCGAAATGTTCTGGCGGATTATTTTGGGTAGAAAGATTTTGGCAGGGTATTTTTTTATGATTGATAAAAAGCTTACCCTAGCGTTCTCGATAAATGTCAAGCAATTGTATAAAATTTAATTCATATTTTTACTTTATTTTTTTATGCGGAGAAAAAAAGTGACTTTTTGGTGGGTTACGTACTGGGCCGTTGACTTTTTTGCGTCTAGCACAGACGTTTTGAGCCACGGACGGCAACCGTAAGGCGAATGATATTGGTTTTTGGCGCGCTTTCGCCCCCCACCAAAGAGTTGAAAAACCTTTGTTTTAGGCATCTACAACTTGACGTTACGGACGAAAAGTCGATGATACGCGCCAAAACAGAGAACATTCGAGTTCCGGTTTCCGTTCCGTGGTCAAAAACATCTGTTCTTAACCCCTTCACTCCCAATAGTGCTAAGTTCAAACTGAGGAAAAAATTTTCTTGAATTTCATTTTGTAACATTGTCAAAAACAAACAGTACTACTTGAAAGTATTGCTCAATAGCTTTCATTTGAATGGTCACAACACTAGGTTTTCATCCACAGACTAAAAGTTACAACCACATTTATTGACTCCAGGTTTGACTCTGAGTACACCCCAGGTGGGATTAGGAACTCAATACGGACCGAGCAAGCTATTGCACATGTATTTCAATAACATCTATTTGTGACTCTCTCTCCTTTTGTTATGTCTCTACAGTGAGAAGCCGTTCCCAGATGATTTTCAGTCAGGATCCCCTCAATCAATACTGAAAGAGTGAATGTGTTGACTTGAATAAAGTTGTGAAAACTACTGTACGGTCTAAGGCTTGTTCCTTGTCAATGGATCACTTTCCTTTTCCCAAAAAAAAGTTAGCGACATTTTGTTTTATCCGGTTTGTTTGATTTCTAATGGTTAGAATATTGACTAAATGCAATCGATCGATCGATCGATTAATTAATCAACTAGCTAGAGTCATACTTTTGGCGCCTTTTTGGCCAAAAAAGCAGCAAAATCCTGGTGATAGTGCCCCTTTTTATGTTGAGTAAACGAGACAATCTTTTAGTAACACGAAGCTAAGCGCTAAGGAGCATTCAGAAACTCATTAGAAAAAAGCGCTCATGTAACTAAGTAAAATCAATACCGAAAGTCGTCTGGAATATCATCGATCTATTTGATAAATGCCCTTTACAGAACACGTATCAAACTTTCTCTTACCATCGCGCTAAAACACCGTGTACTTTTGTGAACTACCACTACACCAGGTGCGTCAAAATTACTGCCTGTACCCTCCCCAGAACGAGAAACACGTCCCATGACAAACGCTCCCCTTGAATACTCAGTTGAAATTACCTGTTAGTTAGTTACATACCGTAAAAGCTCTATTTAGCCCCCCTTCTATTAAGCACCCCCTTTAGAAATCAGATTTGTAATAAGCCCCCCATCTCTATTACCCCTCCCCCCTTTCCGTCAGGCAATATTTTCTGGCGTTTCAGTCACTTGGTATTGAAATGTGGTCTTTAATTTCCAGAACTATCGTTCAGTTAGGGCTACATAATATAATCCATTTCTTGTTCTGTTTTAGTTATAGTGGTGTAATAGTAAAGTTTGAACAGTTCAATAAATGTGAATTTTCTCGAAAATGTGTGGTTTGAAATAAAACCCCCCCCCCCCCCCCCCCCCCCCCCCCCCCCCCCCCGTCTCTCTCTATTAAGCATCCCTCTCTAATTTAGGCCTCCTTTTGAGCTTTTATTTTTATTTTTTAGATAATTATTTCCTTGGTTCACTTTGAATAAGTTGTTCCGCTCCAGATTATGATATGTGCACTAAAGGATTATGTGGCTGCTAATAGGCCTGTCCTTTGTTAAAAAACACCGAGGGAGGTAAAACCACAGCAACAAACCGATGAAATGTGCCGGCAAAACGTCTGGTGGGCCTCATCAACTATCACATCATAGAAATCTCGAGCGTGCGGTCTTCAGTTGGCAAGCTGAATGAAAGAAAAAAAATGAAAAGGGAGCGAGACAACGTTTTCTTCGGATTAATCTTCGCTCAATCTTTTTACTTACAGTGCGACTACTATAACCGGGGCCACCGCTTTGACAATGAACCAATTACGTATCAGTGATTGAGTATTTAACAATTTGTGTTAAGACGCACGTTGAGCTACATTACTTAGCTCAATTCACAGTCTTAGTCAATCTATCACAGTTAACTCGATGACGTTGCCGAGGAACACCTGAACATAATCAGATCGATGTGTAAAGGTAAATTGGTTACCAGTGCAATGTCGAAAAATCCCGCGTGCAGCGCTACTAGTCTGAAGTGTTAACGTCAAAATTGGTTGTCATGGCAACATCGAAAAATGGAGGCCTATTTTTGACCTTTCAGGCTACAAATAGTTTGAAATACTGGGTGAAATTTTATCTTTTTGATAAATTTTAACACTTTTTCGTATTTATTAAGTTTAAAACGATGTTCGTATTTTAAAAAAACCCATGTTTTTCATCAATTTAATGTAACTGTGAACCTCTTTGAATAATTTATTGTGCTATAATTTTTCCAGAAAAATAGCTACATGGTCGGCGCTTTTAGAAAAAGTTTGAATGTATGTTTGCATGTCACAACAATCAGGCTGTGGCTACCATAAACAACCAATGAAATTGTCGTTTATAAAGGTGCATTGTATGCGAGAAGATTTGCGTGCGATTTAAAGAGCGGCCATTTTTGGTCTTGTAAAAAAGTGGTGCAGGTATTTATATATTTGCAATATTTCTTTATTTTGTAAGGCGTATTTTATGTAGATTACACTTAAGATCAGTCCGGAGTGTTTAAAAAGTGTGCGTCCTAATGGTGTACATTATGATCTACTCGTAGTATTTGGCCGGTGGGTGACTAAGGCAGTACAGTGCGTCTTGTATATCAAGTTAAACCAGCTGGCGTACAAATGAGCTTTGTTACCGTCTTTGCCGCTTATCATAGCGGCAACCTTGGTGAGTTTTCAACTTAGGATTTTGTAGTTTCAAATGTTATATTTAGTAAACCTTGGCTGCTTGACGTAGAAATGTGAAAAGCTTGGCGTATCTTTCGGCGTTACATTCACTTGGTAACAGAGATAGAGTAAACGAGTAAGCTATTTGGATGTTGAGAGCCCATTGTTATATTTTTTTGTTTACTGCGCATGTCTGCGGATATTTTTTTTACTGATGCGAAATTGGTTAGCAGATAATTCGACGAGAAAAGTTGAGAGCTTGTACATGTTACGTAGGTTGCGAATCGTTACAGAATAATAGAGAATAAAGAATTGGGGCCGTACTGACAGTGTCTGCTTCATTGTAGATTTTATTTGTTTAGTGTAAAGTCTAAATATTTCACTTCCATCGCACTTAGAAGGAGCAGGAAGATCAGACATCTCCAAAATGTGTTTCCTAGAAAAAGGTTTCAACCTATCATGTTACATACGTTTGTGACAAAAAAAAATCACGTTTCAAACGCTTGCAAGAAAAAAGTATCAAGTTACACTTGCAAGAACAACAAAAGTATCAACATTGAAATTACATTAGTTTACATACACTTGCGCATAGTTAATAGAGGGAAATGGTTATGAAACCCGAGAAACTTCAAAGAGCAAACAAAGATGGCCAGATTTAGGTTGGAAGGTCCACGACCGTGTACAATCTTTTGTTTTGCACTCGTACACTATGCATGAATTACGTAACCAAAACGTTTCTATTGGTTAGTTCCTTGAACATACGTAAACACCTATTGTATTTTGTCAGGTTTTGTGCACGGTCACGGCCAAAAAAGCGAACAAAAACATATAACAAAGAACTTAATTTGCCGGGCTTCATAACCATTTCGCTCTATTAACTATGGCTTGCGAGAAAAACAAACGTATCAAATTACATACGTTTGCAATAAAAAAAAATTGCCCTTTTTGGGGATGCGATTTTCCCCAATATAGGACAAGACAGCAAACAACGTTTGCTTAGATTATACGGGACGAATTTAGGAATTAAAGGAGCTATGTCACGATATTTTAAGTCTTTTCTGCGAAGTGCAAAATAACCTACAAATCGAAGAAAGCCTCAAAATTATAGTTTACCAAGGTAGAAAAACACCAAAGAGGTGACAATAAACCAAACAGGAACAAGGAGGTTGAGGATTAAGACGGATTGTGAATGGCGAACTTGAAAATATTGGCCAATTTTTTCAAGATGCACAAATCGTGACTAGCTCCTTTAAGATTAAGATTAGAAATTGCAAAAACATGCCCTCAATCCTCTCCAACAACTATCGATACTATACTCAACAGCAACAACGCACGCCTTACGTGCCTATGTTTATAAATTGGTAGAAACAGAGCTCTTATAGAAATGTTTATTTTGTCAACACGAAGAAAATATATCAAAAAGATAAAGCGGCAGCTCCAGTTGCGGATACTTTTTCTGCTTCCCGAGGGTGTCCACTTAGGGGAGCTTTGATTGTACTTAAAAGTCTTTATATATGCTCATTATTCGATTTTCTATCTTCAAATACAACAACTACATAATAAACATTGAATATTGTCCTTCTACTTTATCAGTAGTTAATAACAGGTACGAGTCGTTGTTCTCGTCCAAACTCATCTAAATCGAAAGCGATGTTTAACGATTTTAAAAATACTTTTGAAACAGTGTAAACATTTAACAACGAAACCTTGCTTAGTATTGTGGGCTCAGCATACGAAGTATTGCAAAATATAATTTCATTTCACTTCAATGCTACCAATCTTTTGAACAGCTAATTGTTACTGGTAGGATATTTGTCTTGTACAAGGACATCTTATGACACATAGTAGGTTTTTATAAACTAGTACTATTGATTTTAGTTTAATAATGTATTCACAGGTTAGCTTTAGGTCAAGGCTACTTGAAAAGCAGCCCTGCTGGACTTGTATTACCTTGTATTACTTGCATTTGGTTAAACAAAGATGATAGTGCAAAATTAGCCTTCAGGGCAATGCGGTTTGGCGGAGTGCTGGCGGTGCGGCAAGAAAAAGATTCTCGTTCACTTCTCTTCCTCTGTGATTGGTTTGTAATTCACACTTGTCAGCTAGGCTTGTGAACAGGAAATGTTTGAGCGGAGTTTTCAAGTGAAACAGAAACGCATCGATCAGCAAATCACTACATCAATTTGAACCTAAAAATACATAAACATGAAAGATACAAAACATGACACAATGCAAGTAGTGAGAATATGTAAAACTGCTCACAACCATGTTGCGTGGTAGTATTAGTATTAGAGTGGTAGTGGTGAGTGGTGAGTGGTTGTGGTAGGAGGATTCATCCATACTGTGAAGGTATGGTGCACTAAGCGGCAACATATCACTTCTAAACACCTATCAGGATATCCATTTTTCTGAGTTCGTAAAATTATCTCCTATAGGTCTGATGCTCAAAAGAACTTCTTGAAAGCCCCACTTTTAGAAACAGTAATAAAGAAACTCCCCTCCCTTACCAATTTAGTATTACTTTTTAGTTGCATAGATCGGTCTTTCAAATTCAACTTGATAAATATACCATACCGTTTCAACATTTTATTCTTGGACTTTACCCTCTTGTGAGAACTGAACACATTTGCTCATTATAATCTACTGCATGGCGTAAATAACGTTTAAGGGAATTTCATAGTTTCCACTGCATTCTCTCTATAAAGATATAACTCCCATAGCTTGCTGCAATTTACCATGGGTACCAGAGGCATTTCTTGCGCATGCGTGCGTTCGTGGACAAGCAATCAAAAACTAATATGAAGTCTCCGGCGTACAAGAAAAACCTCTAACCCAAGGAACGCATTGTTTAAGGACCTATCACCAATCTGCACATTCTGTGAGTTAAAACACGAGACAACTGAGCAGGTTAACTACTCTCTGTAATGGATAAATTTAGTCGATATTTACCTCACAACACTGCATGAGGTGAATAACTGTTTTAGTTTATACCAAAAGCTGTGAATAATTGTGGCTAAAACGAGATATTTTTGTTACCAACGAGAGGAATGTCCACTTGCGATTTGCAAGATATGTTGAAATTTAGAACAATGATGACAAAAAACTTCCATGGAGAGAACAATCATGTGTCCAAGTAGGTAGTCATGCCCTTCGCATAATAACAGCGTCAAAATTACAACTAAAAAAAACTATTAAAACACGATCGACACAAACAATAATTTGATACAAACTTTTAACACTCGATACGATTTACATTTACCATTTATTTGCCTTCATCTATATGAAGATTATTGCAAAGAATTGATAGCTTTCACCTTTATTATGTTCATTGAAGCAAAGTTAGCTTTGTTAAGACTCGACTGTGAACTTTTTTATTTTTATTTTTTTCCAACATTTGAGCTTCTAAACTCGGGGTGCGGCTTATCTGCGAGTGCGGCTTATACGCCGGTGTTTACGGTATAAGGCTAACCTCTTGTTTTCACAGCTGCCTTTGATCTATGGTCTCTTGGTTATCCTGCAAAAAATAGTAATATGTTTAAGAAGGTTGTTTTTGATGTGGTCGCCTGTTACCTCTAGAATTTGATTCCACTCCATCCTATCTCCTATCATCCTATATCCTATTAGATTTCATATTTACACAATTCCTTTTTAAAGGAAATATATACTGAATTAAAAGTGCACTGAATGCCTCTTATTAATAAAAAGTCTTCATGAAAAAATCAAATTAAACAAGAAGTTCCGGTATAAAATGGGCCTGGCCTGGCCATTCTCACACCTAGTTGTCAATCAACCATCAAAGCGTAAACAGCTGAAAAACAACCTGCGCTTTTTGTACGACCATTACGGATAAAATTTGTTTAATTTTTTCTAAGAATGTTCTGTTAAACATTAGCAAGTTACATCTTATTTTTGTTGATGATATATTTTGGTTTCATGAGATTTTGAAGCATGTTTTTTGCAGGACGCTTGACTCAACAACGTGCCACGACTGCAAAAGTACAAATTTGCATTTCGCCCCCGAAAGGTGTGAGATGTGGGAGGTGCTATCCCTTTTATAGGGGAACTTCTTGTTTAACATCAGTCGACATGAATCACTTCCATGTGAACATTTCTTGTTAAGTAGCTTTCGATGTCGATACTTCAAGTTCAGCAGAGGGAAAGCGGAGCACAGAAAGAGGAGGGGAGGGGGGGATAGAAATGGCCATGCTAGGTTACTCAACTTAGGTCAACCTATCAGCTTGCTTGTTTGGCTGTCCTATACGGGCAAGTTTCAGAGTATGAAATGCGATCATTCGCACACGTTATAAGCACCTGCTTTTGCAAAGATTAACAAAGTTGAACTCGTATATATATGGATACTCATTTATTTACAGCTCACCTTTTGGCATGGCATCGTGGCATCTTCAACTGGATAAGTGTGAAAATGCGTCTAGGGTTGTTATCTACCGCAATTGCGATGAGATGCTTAACAGGACAGGTTGACAAAGAGAATGTTCTGAATTGCCTGACAATTACACTTAGTAGGTCACCAGACTTGATGTTGAACAGTTGAAAAAGATACTCGTTTGAGACATCTTGAGAGTCAATGACACACTCCTCGTCACTGATAAACTTACAATCAAAAAAGTCAGCACCTCTACATAAAGTGCGGAGTGTCTCTCCTGAAAATGCATCGATGACGTACACACCTTGGTCACCGTCTAGGGTTTTTGCCGAGATTACAACAAATTTTTCCGTAGGGGAGAACATCCCAGGTAGATTGTAGTCACATAACAGAGAATTAGACCAAGGCTTTTTCCAGAGTATACCTGTGTCATCCGACAACTGAAGTGAGTCGCAGTCGGTGGATAACAGCTCACGTCTACTGTTGCATGTAATAGCTTCCCTTCCCAACCTTAGAATTGTTGACCTATATCCTTCATGAGAAAATGGGATTGTTGCCACTATATTTCTGCTAGTCGTATCCAGGATCTTCACTTCATTTATCTCTCCAACACACGCCACTTGTTCTTCTGATATAGGTATCATCTCGGTGATTCCACATACGTTTGACCAACTGTGGACGCACTCAGACAACTCAAAATTCCACAGCTCGGGACGTCCACTTCCTGTTGTAACCAGAACACCTTCTTTTACAGGTACAATACGTTTGCTCCCTGCAGTGTGAATGGTTTTCTTTGCTTTGAGGTCCCCACTTGAAACGTCCCAAGCCATGACTGTTAGTTCATGTTCTACACTTGAAGCAGACGGGAAGACTATATCTATTCGTGAATTCCGATCATTGGCAACAACATAAAGTCTCGCCATCTAAAGAAAACGCAATATTTTCCGCTGTTGATTTCTGAGGGTGGTTGCAAGAATTGGTGAAGCTGATTAATTCGTTAGGAGTGAACATTACTATGGAACTATTTCCAGGAAAAGACCTTAATACACTTTGCTCATTTAGTACAAACAAAAATGCCCCCTCTGCAAGGAAAAAGTGACCAGACATGACATTCTCAAATACACATGAAAGAGGATCTCCTGACAAAAATCCAGCCTCACTACGTGATTCATATTCCAAGGGTTTATAAGAAACTTTCGTGTCAGCTAAAACATCTAACAAAAAGGTGCCACGAATGTCTCTTCTGACATTTACGCGAAAACCACAGCTATCTAACTGACGTGGTGGCCCATGCCAACCGAAAAGGAATTGATGGTCAGGGGAGAACTTGATCATTCCACACACTTTCGAGGTAGATGCTTGTGCTAGTGTTATAAAACTATTCTTCACATCAAGCAAACAAATTGTACCCGAAGAATGGGAAATCGCCAGCATTTCTCCATTTCGAGAACAAGCAAATGATAAAACATCTTCGTCTCTGGAGATACGAGCAACCTCTGAACCATCCTGCAGACTCCACATAATGATGCATTTAGCATCATCAAGGCAATTCGTTAGTATCACTGTCTCGTATCCTGAATTCAAAATCGAGCAAACTGTGAATCTGCAACTGCTTTTGGGGAAAAGTGGTTTCAGTTCTCCATCAATAGCATAGGCGTGACTAAGGATTCCTGGTAAGACAACGTCCTTAGTAGGATGAAAAACAACTGAACGGTAGCATGACAAGACAGGTGAAGATAGCGATGTTCTCCATGTTTTCTGTTTGTCAGAATAACGTTTCTTTACTTTCACGGGACGTATCCATTCTTTCTTGCCGGTATGGAGTGACCACAGGTGAATTGTTCCATCTTTACATTCGCACACCATGTAGTCTAACTGTGGTGAAACGTCAAAACAAGTCACAGGAGATGAACATAGAAAGTGGGCTTGAGGTGCCGGCTCATGGCCTGCCTTGTCCAAGTATTCCATGTATGTTATTTTACTGTATTTGCCCTGCAAAAGTTTTGATGCCTCAGCAGACAGCACTGTTCCTCCCTCATTCAACAGGGTTTGGAAAAACACACCAGCTGCAGGATGATTTGTAAACACGTTGTGGTACTTTCTTAACAGGAACAACAAGGTGTTGAGCTGAATTAAACTTTCTTCAGACAACAGTGGAGAAATTTCCTGCTTTTGAAGCCGTACAATATCTTCAGCTGCTGAAGCATTGTTTACACGGAGCTTCGCATACACAAGCTCCACGTCAATCACATACTTCTTTACAACTTCCTCAAGGCTGCATGCTCTCTTATCCTCTTCCAACTCCAGCACATGTACAACACCATGTTGCAGGGCATATTTTGCTGTGTCACTGAACTTTGAGTTGGCAACACCTTTTCGTTTCACATCATCAAGTTCACAAGTGCAAAGTTTTGAAAGAATATCATGGCCTTCCTTTTCATCCACGGTGAAATCGTGTTGTCCATAGTAAGACTTGTCAGTCAACCAATCCTTAACTGACTTGTGAAAGAAGTGAATGCACTCATCTCGAACAGGTAGCAGTGTTGAAATACAAGCGATCCCCTTTTTCACTTTCCGCCGATCGGCTAAAGAACTTGTACCCAAAAGCAAGATCTCAGTAACAAAACCAAGCGGCAAAGGTTCTCTTGCAGCTGCGAGGGCACTCAAGAAAATCAGAAACTGTTCCTCTTTGATTTTCACTTCTTTACAAAGTTCAGTCTCAAGGCGTTGAAAGTAGGTTTGGTAAACCGAGGAAATACCTGAGGGTAAGGCGCTGTCCAGTTGCTCAGGAGTAATAAATGAAACATTATCTTTGATGAAATCTACAAGCAAATAAGCATATAAAATTAGTCCTTCAGACTTTTCAACCAGTTTGGTGATGATAATTTCTTGATACTCTGATTGCATTGCATGGCTTAGTCGCTTTTCAAACAAGAGCTTAATGTCCTGTAAGTTCTCTTCATTGTTTGGCTCCAGATGGAGAGGTTTAAAACTTTTAAGACTGTCTGCGATGTTTATTTCTGGTCGAGTTGTCACGAGAAATCGAATCCAACATGGAAGCTTACTGAAGTGATTGGCAATAACATCGAGTAGCTCATTACGTCCTTGGTATTCACTTTCATCTAATCCATCTATTACCATGAGAATGTTTCTATCAGGGTCTTTTAACTTGCTTAGAGGCTCCTCGAACAACAATTCAAACAGTTCCTTGACTTCCATATCCTTGAGTTCTTCACCCAGATTTCTGGAGAGCGTTTCCACAAGGTGGTTCTTGTATTCTGGCAAAGAATCAGACAGCTGACAAGCTAAAGACTGAAGCATGACCTTGGGATTCCTGTGGCGTGCCTTGGCGTGCTGACAAAAGTGGCTTCCTGACAGTCTCCCAGCTTCTTGCATTCTTTTGCAAACAACAGCAGAGATCACAGATTTTCCCATCCCTGCATTTCCACTGATCACCATTACTCGGTTTTGAGAGCTGTCGTCTAACCAATCCTCAACTTTTCTAATGATCGACACACGAGTTCCTTCTTGATATCTTCCTGTATGATATTCAATGTCCGTTTCTGTGTCAACCTTTGCGAGTTTCTTAAGGATTTCATGATCTTCTCTCTTCTTTTCTCTTTGTTCTTCATCTGCCTGCTTTAATTGTTGTAACGTTTCATGATGTTCCTCCTGGGTGCTCAATGCTTTCTCAACCTTTGACTTTGTATCCTGAATTGTTTTACAGTCTTCTTGGTGTATCTGATGCAATTTCTCAACAGCTTGCCGCGTGTTCGTCTGGGTCTGATGTAGTCTATCGATAGCTTGATGTGTTTTGATCTGGATTTGATGTACTTCTTCCAGTGTTTTGCGATCTAACAGCTGGGTCTTGTGTATTTTCTCAACATCTTGTTGTGTTTCAGTATGACATTGACGTATGTCCTTCAGCTGTGACTTGATATCCTCTTCACTATCAGCCCAGTCACGTAACACGTCAAGATAATCTTCCTCTCCACAGTGCTCTGCCTCCAACCTGTCTATTTCCACCTGATCCAACCCAAGAGAAACAAGAACAGCACTAATTTCCAGCCACAGAGAAGAGAAAGTTGGCGTATCAACAGCAGTGGTTGATACATGACCATACAACTCATTGCGGAAAAACTTAATGCGAGCAAGGTTTGCTTCAACTGAGGTGTTGCTTGGAGGTGGCTTAGTGTGCCACCCTGAAGGGGGAGGGGATAGTCCACAAATGTTGGTCAAAAGGAGGAAGAGAAGAGTGATGTCAAATGTGTTGGAGTCGGGTGCGGCTCCAGTAGGTGGGAACAGCTGGTCCCACTGAGCTGTGCGCAGGACCTTTTTCTTGAAAAGCTTGTTAAGAGTTGGATAGTTTGCATTGAGATCAGCAGCAAGGTTTGCAGGAGGATGATGACTATCGAAAACTGTTCTCAAAACTGTTGTTCCACCATCAATCAGAAGTCTGCTGAGCTTGGCTCCATTTGTCTTCTCTACAGAACTGGCCAAGGGTGAAGGTGCAGCAGCTGCCATCTTTATCCCACGTACAAAGGGTTAGTCTTCCAACTGTACCTGCAAGTATGCAGGAGAAAATGATTTGATTTTTTTTTTTCATCCATAGTTAAAAAATAACTGAATAGAGAGATTAGTACTTTTGAGGAAAGTTACAGCTTAGCACTGAAATAGGATGAGGTGCCTTAAACGGCTTGGAGTTGTTTTCCACAAGTTCTACAAATACTATTTATGGTATATAATAACAATGAACCCAAAGAGTTTCCTATTCCTACAAATCAATTAAAAATGCACAGAAACAGTTGCAAGCACACTGAAAGTTGCCATGTTAGCTTGGGACTATTTTTAGACAGCAGGTGTTGATTTGCACACTTTAAAATTGTTTTTGTAATCATTATAAAATTGTTCATTCTAAGTATAATTGCTGCCGCAAGTGAGCGGGCCTGAAACCTGCGAACGCCGCGGGAGCAGTCCTAATTTGAACATAAATTATGTAAATTTATATAAATATATATAAAATATATATAAATATATCTATATAGTGGCGACAAATCTTGATTTGTTCTTTTAACCAGAATCATTTGCAGTAAATCTCTCTTTGCGTCTAACCAGCTACTTTAATTCACTGTTCAGTTCATTTGATAATTGAGCTTGAATGTTTTAATATGTGTTGATTCACGTAAGTCCTGCTCCTGTTTTGCATTTATTTCTGTTAATTACCTTTGGATTCGCAATCCCTGTTTTGCAATACATGCACACAGGATAAAATCCTCTAAAATCATGCGCGCTGCTTAGATATACTGTGAAAATAAACTGGCATGTCTTCTATAAGGGAACAGGCTTGCTACAAAGCAATATAGACTGTTGTGTCTGCTGTGATTGTTGCTACCGTGGTGTTCCACAGCGCGATGGCTGACATTAAATATTCATTGTTCAGTTTTTTAGATACTGCCGACACAGAGGAAGTATTTTGTTA
Source organism: Desmophyllum pertusum (assembly GCA_029204205.1). Taxonomy (NCBI): domain Eukaryota; kingdom Metazoa; phylum Cnidaria; class Anthozoa; order Scleractinia; family Caryophylliidae; genus Desmophyllum; species Desmophyllum pertusum. The sequence continues at coordinate 147,432 of MU827302.1, read as the reverse complement.
TCGCTAAAAGCACAAGTAAAATCAACGACCTGAAATGTTCAAAACAAGCGCTCGGGTTTCGGGTTTCCCACGGTGGTTAATGAAATGCGCTGACGGCTTTGTCACGCTCCTATCAGCCGCGGGTTTGTCAATCGTAAAACGTATTTTCCAAGTGTCCCCTCGTTAAACAAGGTTGATTTATTTACTTTTGGATTGTTTTGCAGCCTGCTCAGAGGTATTTACAATATATTTATTTTGTCTAAGGCTTAACAGGACACATTTTCCTGTTTTCAGTTCTCATTATACGTACCCCTCCCATTCAATGCAGTATAGTGTAACTTTTCAACAGCACTGAGTATTTTGATTTCAACTAGTACGTGTCACACCAGCTTAGCCACAATTATATTTCACTTGTGTGATTCGTGATTGTTAACCCAACTCAAAAGTGGAAACAAAATAAGCATGCAAGCCAACCAGCTCATCAATTGACTATCAAACTAAAGCTAACTTTTACATTGTATGTTTCACACTTGAGCCTTTTGAGGACCAAACCAACTAAAAGGGCAGCATTAGCTACTATTATAATAATTTATGTACTTTCAGATTTTCATTTTGCAAGGGTATCACTTGTGATCAGGCATCAATCAACTTGTCATGTTTCAGTGTTCCAGATAAGAGAGGGTCTCAGGTAAAAGACCCATTCAACAAGGTCAGCTAGCTGACCCGACAAATTAATAGAAAACTTCAGGTGATCTTATAGTGAGGTCCATATCTATAGACCCTTGCAATTCCTCATTCACACCTTGCCTTTAAAACTTATTTGGAACCCTGATGTGAGGGAATTTAGTTTTGATCATATATATCTTATTAATAATAGGTGTATATTGATCAACAACTTCTTAATTTATGCATTATAATTAATTCATTACATATGTAATGTCAAGTTCAGCTCTTACCACTGTTCCCCAGAAAGACAATTGTCAGCTTTTTATTACCCCTCTCTGCATCTGCTGATAAAATTAACGCTGGTTGATAAATTTTACACAAATTTAACTGCAATGGGTCATGCCATAAAATATTCATAGCCCCCTCCCCCAAGTCTGAGAATTTGTTACCCCTTGGCTTCAATGTAACCTTTTTTAGGGGGTGGGAGGTTATAATTATTGGACTGATGCATTAGGTCATATAAAAAGAAAATCCTGATTAAATATGGCTTGACTGAATTAGTTACTAGATCATATTCATCCTTGAAGCCCTGCAGGGCTCATTAATTTTTAGATCTCTCAAAGCTAGAAGAGCTTAATAAAGGGAGGGGGTTTATTAAATATTTCAAAAGTTGCACTTCAGTTACCGGTTGATTGATCTTCACCATCAATACAAGCTTTTGTGCATCATATTGTTTAAACAAACCGTTAATCTTGTTTACTCTAAAGTACATACTTAATGTTCACCTATTCAACATTAGTCATTTGATCATCACCGATACAAAAATAAAACCAGCTGGGGAAGAGAGGGAAGGAGGGAAAGGGGGGGCTTATTTAATAGAAGGAGAGGGCTTACTAATATTTTTATTCCTGAAAGGGGGGCTTAATAGTCAAGAGGAATGTGGCAAAAAAATACGGTAGTTATTATATAAAGTTGTGTTTGGCCCGCTGGTTTGTTTGTAAACATTGCTAGTGGTGAGTGTACCACGTTTTGCAAAAACGTACCTGAACTCTCAGAGATTCTCCAAATCTCTGAAGGCATTTTGACTCACTTGAGATTCTAAAATAAATGTATACTTTTTTCAAGTCAGGTTACATCAATAATTATTGATAACTTACGTACAGTGACCCTTGCTTTCATACACTGATTGAGGATTATATATATATATATATATATATATATATATATATATATATATATATATATATATATATATATATATATATATATATATAATATATAATATATATATATATATATATATATACCTAGGCCCGGGTTGTTCGAAAGCCGATTAACGCTAATAATCCAGGACCCAGTTGTTTGAAAGCCGATTAACGCTAATCCAGGATTAAAAGTTAATCAAGTTTTTAATTTCTCTTGTATAAAAGTGTTTTTCTCTGCTAATGTTTTGTAAAGTGTGAGATTAGTCAAAGTCAAAACAGAAAGACAAAACATATTATTAACAGAAAACCTCACTGAAAATTAAAGTTACAAAACTGAAATCAAAATTCGCGCTAATCCTGGATTAGCTTAATCGTTCTTTGAACAACCTGGCCCTGGGTAATTACACCCTTGCTACATTTGTATAACGTATCGTATACACTGATCGTATTCTATGTGAGAATTATAATATATACACCAGGGTATTGTGAACAATAATTATCATCCCACAGTAATTATCCACCCCAGGGTATGTTGCAGTTTAAATTTGTTTTGTTTTGAAATTTTATCGACCAGCTTGATTTTCATTTCTATTTGTTTCAGATTAATTGCACTAATACAGGGAAATGAAAACAAGTAGCTAAAACATTCTTGCTCAAAGGTACATGTATGGTCATGAGTCACTACAAGCATTAAGACAGCGGTCAGACAAGTCACACAAACATCTTGGAAATTTCAGGTAAGCTAAAATTTATTTATGAACTTGATTTCAGTCTCATTGTATAGTTCTGGACTTTTGTTTGTTTGTTTTTTACCCCGGTGAATTTTAGAGGGGATCAGTTAAGGTGGTACCGGAGGCTGAAGTGACCATTTCAGAATTTGCCGATTCTTTATGCTACTTGATATGATACTTTGTTCGCAAAATATCAGCTCAAGGGAATCTATTCTTCGCGAGATATAGCCAAATGAAGTTTTGTATCTAAGGAGAATTTAGCGGGAAAATACAGAAGCATCGGGCCAGAAATAGGTTTCGGTTTTCAAAAACAATCGCTGCGTTATGTGCGTTTGACAGGTTCCAAATATCCAATTTCGATTGCGAAACTTTCAGCAGTCACGAAATCTGCTCAAAGACGCAAATCATACCGTGTTCTACTGTATTCTGGCTACTGGGACAACAACTTACTATCTATAAATTGTATATGAAAGAAACTTGACTGAATACATGTAACTCCATTTATTTTATCCATCTAAACATATGCGAGTGTACGTACGTGACATTTGCAATTCTTCATCATCGGAGACAACTTTCTTGTTTCGAGCGACTAAAACCAAATGTTCGACTTCCCAACTCCACGGCATATTATTAAAAAGTCTGTAGAGGCCTTCTTCCGTTTTGGAAATGCTGAATATTTCCCGAAACATCAAGCAACATTTAAAGAATTACAACACAAAGAAAATCTGACAATATGTCATCACTTCAATCAAGACTCGTCGAAGGTGTTGTTACTAAGCAAAGGAGTCATTGTTTATACCGCTGCTTGTGATTGGTTTCGCGGGGAAAATAGCAAGACTTATAAGGGAATACTTGCCATATATAGGACAGTTTTCTATGTTTTACTGCTGGATCTATATATCGCTGGCTTTCTCAAGATGGCGGCCGAGTTGATAAACACAAATTTCAGTTCAAGAACGAATTCTGGCAAAGATATCGCTCTATTTGCGAAAAATAATGGCTTGTATGTGCAACATATGCTGGTAGTGTTTTGACCTTTTCTCTCGTCATAAAACTTGGCAAGCCTCAACTACACATAATTACGATGATTTTCAGCACAGTCCGCCACAGTCCGCCGCAATATGTCGGATTTACAGTACCGCTCAAAAGTAAGTTACCACCCTTCGCGTCTCGTTACTCGCGAGACGAGTCTCGTTTCCTGGGAGGCGAGTCTCGTTTCATGAGAGGCGAGTCTCGTTTCTCGCGAGAATCACTAAACCGGCTAGCATGGAATATATTATGCGCAAGAAAGTAAAATAAAAACTAATCAAAACGGTACGCTCTGATCTGTTATCGGTTGCCGAAATCAAACCAAATGTATCGACAAGTTCTTGTGCAATTTATAAAGTTTAATATGTTGCCAGTACAGGGGAAAGTTTACTGATAAGATACTCCGAGAGAAGACAACTCACTTGATGGTTTCCGTTCGTTCAAAGATTTCTAGACGAGACAATGAAATGCGAAACGTAACACCAATTCAACTACAGCTACATAAAAGTTTCAAAACACGAAGGAAATGAAACAAGGAATAGAAAACGAACAGCGAAATGGTTAACGCTTGAAATACTTCCTTTTCATAGCAATGAAACCTGCGATCAGGCTATTTACGGCGGGAAAAGTACATGTGACACATGTAGAGATCGAAGCGCGACAAATTATTAAACACAGTCGAGTGGCGTCGTCTCAAAAGCCTGAAAAAGCCGCCGCTTGATTCGGCGACCCGGCCGTCGCTTTACAACGAGAATTTTTTTGTTTTCTAAAATACTGTAGATTGGAATGGAATAGTATCGTTTTCATTCACAGAATAATCGAAAAGTTCAGCTCAAATGCGTAACGAGTTCTAGTTTACTTGCGATTTCTCAAGCGAAAGTTTTTATTTACGAGACTCGCCTCGCAGGAAACGAGACGCGTCTCGCGCGTAGATGGTAACTTAATACTTTTGAGCGGTACTGTATGAGGTAATGAATTTGCATAAGATTTGAAAACAATAATTTCGGTATCAAATCTTTTTGTTTTGTTTTTTCATGGCAGACTGCAGCCAAAATTTCCATTTTATGGATTCAAATAAGTGTGTCAATTTATTTCGAATAATATACAATTGCATTAAAAAATGGACAATATTTCATAACTTGGCTGTTTTGACACCTCTAATAATTCTTCAAATTCCTCAAATTTCTATGTTTAACTTAAAATACAAAAAACATATTTTTCATCGTCCTCACATAATTATGATTAAATACTGAAAATTTTGTTCAATTCTAGTAAAATATTTCTGCTGAATTTGATGAAAAATGTCCAAATTAGCCTCCGGTACCACCTTAATTGGGTCAGTAGGGGGGTCAATATTGGGGGATATAAAGCTGAGATATAAAGTTTGTAAATTAACTACAGCGCTTACATGTACCTTCGATATGAAACACTTTATGCATGATAACTTGATCCTGGATTAGAATTCCACAGCTTGGGACCTCTGAAGATGTTAACAACATGCACACTCAGTAGACGCTGAAAATAATTGACATGACTGCACATGACATGTACGTTCATCAATGCTTCAACATTTGACTTCATGTTCTTTATAATAACAACCACTGCAACATGGATATAATATAATGTGCCTGAGACAGAACCTGGGAAGTTATTTGGTGTAAACTATCATAGGAATGCCTCATGCCAGGGACTCCAATGATATAAACGTAACAGGGGTGATGGTCGGAAATGTTGAAGTGAATCCTTAAAAAGCAGCAAAGTTTTGTTTTATGGGTATATGACTCAACTTCATTTACACCCCTAAAAGGTACAAATTGCAAAACAAAACTAGTTCCTGTCATATTTTTTCCGGCCTTATACCATTAGGGCCGATTATTTAAACGAAGTCTAAGTTAGACCTGGTTTAAGGCTAAATCGAGGTTTAGACAAGGCTTCCATAGACCACGGCTAGGCTGAGTCTAAATTGCGTTATAAGAATGCGGATTAGCCGCATTTCACGGAGACCACGTCTAAACGTCAGGTCTAGCTATTGTTTCTTCTAAACCGCTCTTTAAAAATTCGAGTTTTTTCTTAGTTGGTTTTGCACGCTATAATCGTTTTTCTACGCTATACTGATCGCTCTAATGATAACGCTTGGAAAATAATTCAAAACTATAGTATAGAACGTTACAGGAATAGGATAACAAGCTGAGTCTGAATAATCAGACGGTTGAGGGATAGTATACATCCTCTAGAAGAATACGACGATGACAATTTCCCTTACACTGCAAAACAGTCTAATTTCCGTCGACGGTTTAGGCTCAGGAAAGAAGATAGTTTTTAGAGTGGATGTTTTTATCATACTTAAATTTTAGTTTTGAAAAAAGAACGTTTACTTCAATAGCATACATGTCCTTATTGTTCCATAAAATGAAAACTTTTCAATAAGTATCCTGTAGAAAGGAAGTAATTTTTGGCTAACATTATTTACGTTATAATTGCACTTCAGGATGAAAGGTAGCCCATCAACTGACGTTTTGCGAAGTAAAAGTTTTGAATCATTTTCGAAGCATTATCATTAGAGCGATTATAGCGAAGAAAAATGTGTAAATCCTACTAAGCAAAAACTCGATTTTTTAACGCACAGTTTAAGAAAAAACAATAGCTAGACTTTTTAGACCACGTTTAGACGTGGTCTCCGTAAAATGAGGCTAATCCGCATTCTAATAACGCAATTTAGACTCAGCCTAGCCGTGGTCTATGGAAGCACAGGCCGCCCAAGCTAAAGATAAGAGAAACAGTGTCACGGTATAAGCGGCATTGTGTTACAACGGCTCGATTTATAAGGGTTTGTATGGGAACGCAACGGTTATGTTTTAGAAGATATAAAATCGAATGTTTTGTGAATAAAAACGACTTACCCTGTTGCTGTGTTGTATTCTTTGTAGTTTGCCAGCTTCTCAGGCTGGTTTGAGGCGATTTAGGCGAGTTTTAGTTTTCGAGGTTTTCCGTTAATATAATTAGGGAAGGCAGGAAAGAAGATTTCAAATCCAATCACTCGAAGATCGATAAATTCCGTTAAAATGCTCGAATCGCCTCAAAACTTCCACCAGTGTAATCTCCGATAACGAATGTTCCCTATGGTTGTTTTTTCGGCTTCCAAATGCCGTTCTAACTGCAGATAAACTTTCGTCAGTTCGACACTCGCGTTTCCAGATACCCGTTGGACGTTTGAACCACACACAAAATGGCGTCACGTCGACAAAATCACCCTACGTCGGGGAGGGGCATGGACGTATTGTCATCCATGCAAAATGACACTGCGGGGCCCGGAGAGGTCGATTGTCACTTGAAATCGGAAACCAGCACGTGAAAATTTCCCGCCTAAACGTCGACCGCTAACCGTCACATTCCAGCGAGGAATCGATCGATCCGTCCGTCTGAAAGCAGATATTTATCGGACTAAATCAATGTTTTCGAAAATAGCAAGCAGAGAAGAAAAATATATAATTCTTGGAGATACTCAACAGCGTAGAAATTGCTTTTTAATCCGTTCGGCCTGAAGAACAAGACATTTACTTTTAGATTCGAATTACAATTTGAAAGTCAGTGTGACAATCGACCTCTCCGGGCCCCGCAGTGTCATTTGCATGGATGACAATACGTCCATGCCCCTCCCCGACGTAGGGTGATTTTGTCGACGTGACGCCATTTTGTGTGTGGTTCAAACGTCCAACGGGTATCTGGAAACGCGAGTGTCGAACTGACGAAAGTTTATCTGCAGTTAGAACGGCATTTGGAAGCCGAAAAAACAACCATAGGGAACATTCGTTATCGGAGATTACACTGGTGGAAGTTTTGAGGCGATTCGAGCATTTTAACGGAATTTATCGATCTTCGAGTGATTGGATTTGAAATCTTCTTTCCTGCCTTCCCTAATTATATTAACGGAAAACCTCGAAAACTAAAACTCGCCTAAATCGCCTCAAACCAGCCTGAGAAGCTGGCAAACTACAAAGAATACAACACAGCAACAGGGTAAGTCGTTTTTATTCACAAAACATTCGATTTTATATCTTCTAAAACATAACCGTTGCGTTCCCATACAAACCCTTATAAATCGAGCCGTTGTAACACAATGCCGCTTATACCGTGACACTGTTTCTCTTATCTTTAGCTTGGGCGGCCTGTGATGGAAGCCTTGTCTAAACCTCGATTTAGCCTTAAACCAGGTCTAACTTAAACTTCGTACGGCCCTGAGAATTTAATTCCGAAAGTTTTACACAGGTTTACTTCAATGCTTACCTAAAATCGGAAGCAATTCGTGAATAATCACATCTTGACTTTGAATTCCACTGCTTGGAAATAAATAACACTCAACTCAGAAATACTAAACACGACGGGCCGATTATTTAAACGAAGTCTAAGTTAGACCTGGTTTAAGGCTAAATCGAGGTTTAGACAAGGCTTCCATAGACCACGGCTAGGCTGAGTCTAAATTGTGTTATTAGGATGCGGATTAGCCGCATTTCACGGAGACCACGCCTAAACGTGGTCTAACAGGTCTAGCTATTGTTAGCCTGCGCTATTGTTTCTTCTTAAACCGCTCTTTAAAAATTCGAGTTTTTTCTTAGTTGGTTTTGCACGCTATAATCGTTTTTCTACGCTATACTGATCGCTCTAATGATAACGCTTGGAAAATAATTCAAAACTTCTATTTCGCCAAACGTGATGGGCTACCATTCATCCTGAAGTGCAATTATAAAGTCAATAAACCAAGAACTACCTGCTTTCTACAGGGAACTACTAGATTATTTTTATAATGACTTCAAAATAATTTTGAAGATACTAATTGAAAAGTTTTCATTTTATGAAAACATTTTATGGACATGCTTTTGAAGTAAACTTTTCTTGAAAACGTAGTATGGTAAAAATATTCACTCTTAAAACGTACTTCTTCTGAGCCTAAACCGTCGACGGAAATTTGACTGTTTTGCAGTCTAAGGAAAATTGTCATCGTCGCATTCTTCTAGAGGATTTAATCTATCCCTCAACTGTCTAATTCTTCGGACTCGGCTTGTTAGCCTATTCCTGTAACTGTCTGGCTTCGAACTTCCATCCATGACACAAACCTTCACTAATAAAAGCGTTAAACTACGTCTAAACCTACTCATGACCAGGTCTAAGTTGCTATTGTTTGCTAGCCTGTGTTTAGACACCGCTTAGGCGAGTTTTAAAATAAAGGACGTTTAAATAATCGGCCCGACACGTTTCGGTCCTGCATGGACGAATCGAATTCAAAGCGGATCCGAAGTGATTTTACAGCAGTTAACAGATCAGTGAGACGTTAAACACTAAAGAAATATATTCCTGTCGATAGAAAGAAAACAAATTATTGTTTCTCCACTAACCTTGCTGCAAAATAACTTGACTTTTTCAGAATTTTCATCAGCAGGGGAAGAAGCTAAGTAAAAACTTCAGGAAAACTCTCGTCGACGCCTGAAAGGAATCTGGGAAAGTCCCATGTCCCAGAGTCCCTAGCGCATACATTCTGGAATGGCGTTGTCTATTTTATAGGACTTCTGGACTGTGGAGTAATATACAGACAGTACATTCTGAACTAAACAATCATGCTTCATTACATATCCGAGCGTTTTGCCTCTCAAAAGTCTTGATCAGCAACAGTTGAATTGTTAGATGCCTTGAGTAATAAAAAAGTGTATAGCGTACAGTTCTTTTTAATTTTCTTTACAAGCAAAAGTGCAAATATTATCAAATTAAAAATCAAACAGTCACATAGTATACCTCGCGTTGGGAGGAGGATGCAAACCGGACTCCCAAAACGGCTGGAAGTAGAGCCATAAATCTTTAAACTTTAAAGTAGAATTATCTCTCTTTTGGCATATAGGTAGCCCTTAGTAAGAATAACAAATGCTATGTAGCTTTTTTTTCTTGAAATAATTTTATATTTCGGAGAAAAAAGAAATTTTCGAGCGTAGAAAAGTTTTCTATCAACATCGATACAACATGGGAGGTCGGGGGGGTTCGAGTCCCGTTGTATTCTTGAATTTTTATTTTATTTTACTATTTTTATTTTTTCAGGCTAAAAAAGGAATTGTATATATGAACTCTTCGCGTCAAGCTTTTCCCATTAACTCTCCTCTAGCACTGGACAGTTGTGTAGTATTCTTCATCCCGGGTCACTCAGGGCAGATATAGAGGCCAGCATATAAAGCCAAAACTGGCGAGAATAAAATCGTAAAAGGACAGAATCACGAAAAAAATAAATTAGCTTGTCTGAGATCTTGTAGTTACAATTGATTACATTTTCTCTCGTACTTCCGTTACTTTGTCTGCGTTCTTCAACGTAAAATCAATGCAATTTCGTGCTACAAAACAATCTGTCTCTTTTCTTTCGAGATATTGATGCGTGACGAGAGGCGCGAAGTGCCGATAATCCACGCGCGATCCTCGCGAGCGAGTAGAGAAGGAAAAATTCAGCGTTCCTCCCAATCCCATTCGTAATTGTCACGCTCGTTCCAGATCCTCTTCGGACCGCATTCTGCCTGTTTTGCAGTCTATCTATTTTTTTCCCATGCCTAGCTAGCATGCGGAGATACTAAGATATGGGACGAAAATAATTTCCACTCATGCGAAAAAGTGCAGCATGAATAAAAGGGTCTCTGTCTCCGAGGTGAGTAGGGAGTGGCCAAAAAAGAACGCATAAGAGAACGACCACAAGTCGGGAGGGCGTATAAATACTACATGCTAAAATCCCCAAGGTATTACAAAGGCCTCCGGAGGGAAAGGTGCTAGTTTGTGTAATGCGCGATGCCATTTTGGCGCGAAAATCGTATCAAGAAATGCGGATCAATTTCGAAAACAATAGGTATTGTTATACGTTATCGAAATGGCCATATTGGGTCATTTTTGTTAAATCACCGTAAGCGGCGAAAACAATACCTTGCTAATTCACGAGGGAGATTCAAAATTTCCGATTACTGCACTCGCGGTAAATTTGAATCTTCGGCGAAAGCGAAGTAAAGAGCAATTTTCCCCGAGGGAGAGGGTTAGAGTTACATTTGGCATGACGCGATGTGACACGCTGGGGTGGGTGGTCAGGACACTGAGTGTCGCTTATGATTCGGAATTACAACAGAGAACAGAGAAAAACCTTAGCTTAGTTTATCGGGTCACCATATGGCCCAAGTTCAAATCACGCGCTGCATATATAAAATGGCAACTTAGAAACGAGAAGCAATCTGGGGCGAGTCGCATCTCGCAGTCGCTTGTGGACCGTTCGTCAAGATTTTGTCCCTGGGCCAGTAACGGAGAGTAACGGGCTGACTATTAACAGGAGACAAGAGAGACGACTGGGGACGAGTCAGGAGTAACGGAGTGACAGCGAGATGCGACTCGCCTGAGCGAAACATCTACAATTGTCTCAACGAAAATTTTAGCATCTTGTTCAGCAGAGGACTGTGTTCGCGGGTTTTATTTCGCTTCGCACAGCTTCTTTTCCTGAGTGTGCTGCATAAACTAAACCGAATCACTCACTCAACTTTCCGAAAGATGGACTGCTTGCAGTCTATTGACAAAACTTTATTCGACAGAAGATTATAAAAGTCTGTTTGAAAAGGTTACGGAAAACTTTTTCGACATTTTCAATGCTAATGCCACGGGCTTGTATACGACAGAAAACAATGAATAGAAAAAGTCGCACCTCACATAAATGAAATGAAGCGTGCACTGAAGCGATCATGCTAAGCCGTCAACGCTACATAATAGGCGCTTACAGGACATTACCATGGTGATGTATGAGGTCAAGCAAGGACTTGTACTCGGTAATGTATCTAATACAATAATACTCATTTCTGAGTCGGTTCCACTTGTAATAAAAATAGTAATGATTTATTTAAGCTTATAGTCGATCGAACAGTTCGCTCTTCATCTGCAAAAATCTAATTACAATATCATTTTTAAAAAACTAAACTATGATAGGTAAAATACAATTTTATCAAAATACAAAGCCCTATGCAATAAAATACAATCGAAGATTAATACAATTTTAAGATTAAAAACACTAAACAATAAAATGGAAATTCAAATCAATCTAAATCCTTATTACTTATTATCTGACTTGTTTAGCTGTAAAATATCCTGTGACCTACCTCGGTTTGAAACCGAGTCTGCTATGGTAACTACTCAATAAGATACTTAGGGCCATTTATATGGTCAAAGCTAAGTTCTTAGTCCTCTTTGAACTTTGTCGAGTTTGAACTCGTTTATCGAACTTGATAGATAATAACTAACAGTTGCAAGCTCGGTAGCTTGTAACACAATTCTTCCTACAAATTTGAGCTATTTTTATTTGATCTCAATCTATGTACAGTATACGGTTCACATAGTCTCTGCTATGGTAACAACTCAATGAGATACTTAGAGCTATTTACATGGTCAAAGCTTAGTAGTTCTCTTAGAACTTTGTTGAGTTTGAACTCGTTTATCGAGCTTGATAGATAATAACTAACTGTTGCAAGCTCTGTAGCTTGTGATGCAATTCTTCCTACAGAGTTTAGCTATTTTGATTTTATCTCAATCTATGTAGAATATATTGTTTATGTATCTTTTTATATATAGAGCGTTATAAATTTGTTGCTAATGAACGACGTTTTAACGTCGTACTTAAAAGTCTTTATCCTATAGCGATATTTCTCGTACGTCACCTATTGTTATTAATGTGCCAACCAGAGAACTACTGGCTGTTGAAACAAAAAGTTCATCTGTTTAAAAGTTGGCAAATTTGAATAACAAAACAAATTTGACGTAATGTTTGTAAACAGTGAACACTCCTATAGTCTCTGTTATACAATCCTTTTGCTCATTATTATATTTTCTATCTTCAAATACAACTTCATTTGAAACTTAAAAAAAGAAGAGTAAGACAAGGTTTTCGATTCTCTTTCGACACACTGTAAAATACCGTAAAAATACTGCTACGGCTACAAAATATATTTCGCTAGTTGTACGCCATATTGAATTTCATCAGTTCCTTCATGTAAGCAGGCACGAAACAGTACATTAGTTCAATTACTTCATGTAAACAGTCACGAGACAACCCATCTCGGGATCACGCACTCTCGTGTGAGACCACCGCGGCTCACGAGGAATGTGGAAATAGTTTGAAACTACTCGAAAACTACATTTGAACGTTCCCATTATAAATATTTTAATGAACATTGAATACTGTCTTTCTACTTTATCATCAGTTAAAAACAGGTACGAGTCGTTGTTATAGTTCAAACTCATCTAACTCAAAAGCGATGTTTAACGATTAAATACTCTTACTATATTTACTTTGAAACAGTATTAAAGATAATTTCATTTACAGAAAAGCCAGTCACTTAAATGCTACCATTCTTTTGAACAGCTAATTGTTACTGGTAGGATATTTCTCTTGAACAAATAACAATAATGACTTTATTTTTGTGTCGGAGGGGGCATGGCCGAGGGGGAACCCTCTACTAATTGGGGACACCTAATCTAAATACAAAATAAAATATTACTTATTTACAATACAAAATAACGCCTAACTACAATAAAAATATAAAACTGTACAAGACTAAAAAAACTAAAAGATCCGAGCATGATATATAGTATGATACATAATAGGTTTTCATATACTAGTACTACTGATTTCAGTTTAATAATGCATTCATAGGTTTAACTTAGCTTTAGGTCAAGGCTACTTGAAAAGCAGCCCTGCTGGACTGGTATTACCTTGTATTACTTGCATTTGGTTAAACAAAGATGATTGTGCAAAATTAGCCTGCTGGGCAATGAGGTTTGGCGGAGTACTGGCAGTGCGGCAAGAAAAAGATTCTCGTTCACTTCTCTTCCTCTGTGATTGCTTTGCACTTCACACTTGTCAGCTAGGCTTGTTATATGCTTGTTATACGTGTTGGCACTGTGAACAGGCAATGTTTAAATGGAGTTTTGAAGTCAGAAACAGAAACGATATCGATCAGCAGATCACTACATCCATTTGTACAATGTACCTAAAAAAAAAAAAAAAAGAATGATATAGACCTTATTCATAAATGGCGGTGGATTAATTATTCTTTTATATACATGCTAATCAGCCTCCCTAGCCTCATTTTAGAGTAAAAAATTCTTTTGATTTTGCACATACTAACGAGGCTAGGTGGGCTGATTAGCATCAATATAAAAGAATAATTAATCGGCCGCCATTTATGAATAAGGTCTATATCACATCACGAAATGCAAGTAGTGAAAATATGCAATTTTCATGTTGCTTGGTAGTAGTAGTAGGAGGATTCATCCATACTGCGAAGGTATGGTGCACTAAGCAACATATCACTCCAAAACACATATCATGATATCCTCGAGTAAATCAACCACCAAAAAGTAACAGGGATGAAGTTTCTGAGTGATGGACAAGTTACCTAGTACGCCACAAAAGATTAAGAGTAACTTAGACATGACTTACAATCGCTATTCGTCATTTCCATATTCCGAGCTCGTATAACTATCCCCAGGTTTGGGGGCCGATTAATTATTCTTTTATATTCATGCTAATCAGCCCCCCTAGCCTCGTTAGTACGTGCAAAATTCAAAAGAATGTTTACTCTAAAATGAGGCTAGGAGGCTGATTCGCATGAATATAAAAGAATGATTAATCCACCGCCATTTATGAATAAGGTCTATACCATACCGCTTAAACATTTTATTCTTGGACTTTACCCTCTTGTGAGAACTAAACACATTTACTCACTATGACCTACTACATGGGGTAAATAACGTACAGAGAATTTCATAGTTTCCACTGCATTCTCTCTATAAAGATACAACTCCCTTACACTGTAGCTAGCTGCAGTTTATCATGGGTGCCAGAGGCATTTCCTGCGCGTGTTCGTGGAAAAGTAAAAGTGTCCCTTTATTGGAGGTGTCCCCTGAATAGAGGTTGGGCGGGTGTTGTTATAATTAACCACCCCACCCCCCCCCCCCCCCCCCCCCCCACACAAAAAAAAAATACCTGTTTTCATGACTTGGAATGCAGCCACTTATTACGTGACAAAAAAAAAATGCATGATTTAAGCTTGCAACAGCAACCTTGGAGTGTTTAAATTGCGATTTGACTTGTCACTTGTAGATTACTGCTGTAATAGCCGTCATTAGGTAATTACAGTACAGTACAAACCACAATGCAGGAAGAAACTGGAACAACAACTGGTTACGAAATATTACTGTATAACTACACTCTTCTTGAAAAATAGTTAACAGACTGATGAAATACACTTGAGATTGATCAATAATAATAGCCTTGTACTCATTAGCAGATAATTGTCCCCTTAATGGAGGTTGAAATTACATTTGGGATGCTCAAAAAGTGTCCCTGTCTCTTTAATAGCTCGGTGTCCCTTAAATACAAAGATTATATGAGCATTTTGCCGGGACCAGGAGAAGTGTCCCCTTAATGGAGGTGTCCCAAAGTAGAGGTTCCACTGTAATATGTCTAATATAAGTCTTCGGCGTGCAAGAAAAACCTCTGACCCAAGGAACGCATTGTTTAAGGAGCTATCATCAATCTGCGCATTCTGTGAGTTAAACCAAGACAACCTGAGGCAGGTTAAATACTATCGGCAATGGACACATTCAGTCGATATATATTTACCTCACCAACACTGCATATTGAGGTGAATAACCGTTTTAGTTTATACCAAACTAGTGAATAATTTTGGCAAATAAGAGAGATTTATGTTGCCAAAGAGAGGAACACCCACTCGCGATTTGCAGGATATATTGAAATTAAGAAGACAATTATAAGACTAACCTCTTGATTTCACAGCTGCCTTTGATCTACGGTCTCTTGGTTTTCCTGGAAAAAATCGTAATATGTTTAAGAAAATTGTTTTTAATGTACTCGCCTGTTAACTCAATCAATCAATAACTTTATTAATGTGTCAATATCTACTAGCTGTCCACAAGTGGACTACTAATTGAGGACACTTAGTTTACAATACAATTACAATAAAATATCAGATACTACTAATTAAGATTACAATATAATATTAAAAACGACTCTGGAATTTGATTCCATTCAATCTTATTTCTGCATATATAACCAAAGCAGCATATTGGTGGTTTGCATCAATGTTACCAAAACTGTTCGCTTGCATTAACAATATCAGAAAATTAACAGGTTATAGAGCAGACAGAAAGAAACGTTCTGTCCAAATTATAGCTTTGTAGCGTTTTTCATAACCGAGTTATTACGAAAATAATTTTCAGAAAATTACAGTATTTAGTATGCAGCCGCCATGTTGGTGCCCTTCTTTGGACACCAACATGGCGGCCATAAAAATGTACAAGAAGTAGAGTAGATTCTACCATCAATATCATTAGCTTTCACTTCAAAACTCTTTAGATATCACTTCTAAATTATTATCACGTATAAAAATTTAAAAATGACAAAAAATACCCGCTTTTGTGAAAGTTCAAAAACTTGTTAATCCGGGACATCGCAAATTTCAAAATGCTTTATTTCCGAACCAAAGCATTGAATCAATACCAAACTTTGCATAGAGATTAATGTTTTGTATGTCTAGAATATGTGAAAATAATAGCTTTGTGGAATTAACAGTTCAGATTTTAGAATTTTGATGACGTCAGATGCAAACCAAGAATACCAGATATTAACACAATTCCTTTAAAGGACATACCTATACACTGAATTAAAAGTGGACTAAATGTCTCTTATTAATAAAATGCCTTATGAAAAAACAAATTCAGTCAAAACTAGCATGGACATGTATCACTTGAAATTTTCTAGTTAAGTAACTTTCAATGTCGATACTTCAAGTTCATTTACAGCTCACCTTGTGTTCTTCCTGTTGTCTCCAAATCGTGGCATCTTCACCTGGATAAGTTCGAAATTGCGCCCAGTGCTGTTGATACCTGCGTCAATTGCGATGAGATGCTTAACAGGACAGGTTGCCAAACAGAATGTTTTGTATGGCCTGACAATTACACTTAGTAGGTCACCAGACTTGATGTTAAACAGTCGAAAAGAAACTGGTTTGAGACATCTTGAGAGACAATGACACACTCCTCGTCACTGATAAACTTACAGTCAAAAAAGTAAGCACCTCTACATAAAGTGCGGAGTGTCTCTCCTGAAAATGCATCGAGGACGTACACATCTTGGTCATCGTCAGGAATTTTTGCCGAGATTACAACAAATTCTTCCGTAGGGGAGAACATCCCAGAAAGACTGTCAGAACATAACAGAGAATTAGGCCAAGGCTTTTTCCATCCATTTTTACCTGTGCCATCCGACAACTGAAGTGAGTCGCAGTCGGTGGATAACAGCTGACATCTACTGTTACATGTAATAGCTTCTCTTCCCAACGTTGGAATTGTTGACTTATATCCTTCATGAATAAATGGGATTGTTGCCACTATATTTTTGCTAGTCGTATCCAGGATCTTCACTTCATTTCCTTCTCCTACACATGCCACTTGTTCTTCTGGTATACGGATCATCTCGGTGATTCCACATACGTTTGACCAACAGTGGATGCACTCAGACAACTCAAAATTCCACAGCTCAGGACGTCCACTTCCTGTTGTAAACAGAACACCTTCTTTTACAGGTACAACACGTTTGCTCCCTGCAGTCTGAATGCTTTTCTCTGCTTTGAGCTTCCCACTTGAAACGTCCCCAAGCCAAAACTGTTAGTTCATGTTCTACACTTGAAGCAGACTGGACGTCTATATCTTTTAGTGAAGCCCAAGCAATGGTAACAACATAAACAATCTCGCCATTTAAAGAAAATGCAATAGTTTTCCTCTTTTAATTTCGGAAGTTGGTGAAAACGATTGAGCATTGCAATGAACGTATTTCCAGGATAATGCATTAATACAATTTGCTCACTTAGTACAAACTCAAATGAAAAAAACACATAAGGAACAAATCTCCAACTAGCAATGAAAGAGGATCTCCTGCCAAAAATCCAGCCTCGCCATGTGATTCATGCTTCAAGGCTTTAGAAGAAACGTTCATGTCATCTAAAACGTTTAACACAAAGGTGCCACGATTGTTTCTGACAATTAGGCGAAATCTATGGCTACCTGTCTGATTAAGTGGCTCATGCCAACCGAAAAGGAATTGATGGTCAGGGGAGAACTTGATCATTCCACACACTTCTGGGGTAGACGCCTGTGCCAGTATTCTAAAATGATTCTTCATATCAAGCAAACAAATCGAACCCGTAGAATGGGAAATCGCCAGCATCTTTCCATTTCGAGAACAAGCAAATGATAAAACATCTTCATCTCTACAGATACGAGCAACCTCTGAACCATCCTCCAGACTCCACATGATGATGCATTTAGCATCATCAAGGCAATTCGTTAGTATCATAGTCTCGTCTCCTGAACTCAAAGTTGAGCAACTGTGAAACTACAACTTCTTTTGGGGAAAAGTGGTTTCAGTTCTCCATCAATAGCATAGGCGTGACTAAGGATTCCTGGTAAGACAATGTTCTTAGTGGGATGAAAAACAACTGAACGGTAGCATGAAAAGACAGGTGAAGATGGCGATGTTCTCCATGTTTTGTGTTCCTGAGAATAACATTTCTTTACTTTCACGGGATGAACCCATTCTTGCTTGCCGGTATGGAGTGACCAAAGGTGAATTGGTTCCATCTTTACATTCGCACACCATGTAGTCTAACTGTGGTGAAACGTCAAAACAAGTCACAGGAGATGGACATGGAAATTCGGCTTGACGTTCCGCCTCGTGGCCCTTCCTTGTCCAAGTATTCCATGTATGTTATTTCACTGTATTTTCCCTGCAACAGTTTTGATGCCTCAGCAGACAGCACTGTTCCTCCCTCATTCAACAAGGTTTGGAAAAATACGCCAGCTGCAGGATGATTTGTAAACATGTTGTGGTACTTTCTTAACAGGAACAACAAGGTGTTGAGCTGAATTTCACTTTCTTCAGACAACAGTGGAGAAATTTCCTGCTTTTGAAGTCGTACAATATCTTCAGCTGCTGAAGCGTTGTTTACATGGAGCTTCGCATACACAAGCTCTAAGTCAATCACATACTTCTTTACAACTTCTCAAGGTTGCATGCTCTCTTATCCTCTCCCAACTCCAGCATGTGTACAACACCATGTTGCAGGGCATATTTTGCTGTGTCACTGAACTTTGAGTTGGCAATACTTTTTCGTTTCACATCGTCAAGTTCGCCGGTGCAAAGTTTTGAAAGAGTATAATGGCCTTCCTTTTCATCCACAGTTAAGTCACGCTGTCCATAGCAAGACTTGTCAGTCAACCAATCCTTAACTGACTTGTGAAATAAGTGAATGCACTCATCTCGAACAGGTAGCAGTGCTGAAATACAAGCAATCCCGTCTTTCACTTTCTGTCGATCAGCTAAAGAACGTGAACCTGATAGCAAGATCTCAGTCACGAAACCAAGCAGCAAAGGTTCTCTTGCAGCTGCGAGAGCACTCAGGAAAATCAGAAATTGTTCTTTTCCGATTTTCAGTTCTTTACAAAGTTCAGCCTCAAGACGTTGAAAGTAGGTTCGGTAAACCGAGGAAATACCTGAGGGTAAGGTGCTGTCCAGTTGCTCAGGAGTAAGAGATGAAACTTTCTCTCCGATGTTCTTTTTATGAAATCTACAAGCAAATGAGCATATAAAATGAGTCCTTCAGACTTTTCAACCAGTTTGGTGATGATAACTTCTTGAGACTCTGATTGTATTGCATGGCTTAGTCGCTTTTCAAACAAGAGCTTAATGTCCTGTAAGTTCTCTTCATCGTTTGGCTCCAAGTGCAGAGGATTGAAACTTTCAAGACTTTCTGCGATGTTTATTTCTGGTCGAGTTGTCACGAGAAATCGAATCCAATATGGAAGCTTACCGAAGTGATTGGCAATAACATCAAGTAGCTCATTACGTCCTTTGTATTCACTTTCATCTAATCCATCTATTACCATGAGAATGTTCCTACCAGGGTCTTCTGTTAACTTGCTTAGAGGCTCCTCAACAACAATTCAAACAGTTTCCTTGACTTCCATATCCTTGAGTTCTACACCCAGATTTCTGGAGAGCTTGTCCACAAGGCGGTTCTTGTATTCTGGCAGAGAATCAGACAGTTGACAAGCTAAAGACTGAAGCATGACCTTGGGATTCCTGTGGCGTGCTTTGTCATGCTGACAAAAGTGGCTTCCTGACAGTTTCCCCAGCTTCTTGCATTCTTTTGCAAACAACAGCAGAGATCACAGATTTTCCCATCCCTGCATTTCCGCTGATCACCATTACTCGGTTTTGAGAGCTGCTGTCATCTAGCCAATCCTCAACTTTTCTAACGAATGACACACGAGTTCCCTCTTGATATCTTCCTGTATGATATTGATGTCCCTTTCTGTGTCAACCTTTGCGAGTTTCTTCAGAATTTCGTCATCTGCCTTCTTTTCTCTTTGTTCTTCAGCTGTCTGCTTTAACTGTTCCAAAATTTCAAGTTGAGTCTGATGTGCTTCTTTGGTAGCTTGATGTGTTTCGATCTGGATTTGACGTACTTTTTCCAGGGTTGATTTACTGTCTTCAAGTGTTTTGCGGTCTTCCAGCTGGGTCTTGCGTATTTTCTGAACATCTTGTTGTGTTTTCAGTCTGACATTGACGTATGTCCCTCAGCTGTGACTTGATATCCTCTTCACTTTCAGCCCATTCGCGTAACAAGCGAAGATAATCTTCCTCTCCACAGTGCTCTGCCTTAATCTATCTATTTCCGCCTGAGCGAACCAAGGACACAAGAACGGCACTAATTTCCAGCCACAGAGAAGAGAAAGTTGGCGTATCAATGCCAGTGCTTGATACATGACCATACAACACATTGCGGAAAAACTTAATTCGAGCAAGGTTTGCCTCGCGAGAGGTGTCGCTTGGAGGTGGCTTAGTGTGCCACCCTGAAGGTGGAGGGGATAGTCCACAAATGTTGGTCAGAAGGAGGAACAGAAGAGTGATGTCAAATGTGTTGGAGTCTGGTGTGGCTACACCAAGTGGGAACAGCTTGTCCCACTGAGCTGTGCGTAGGACCTTTTTCTTTAAGAGCTTGTTTAGAATTGGAACGTTTGCATTGAGGTCAGCAGCAAGGTTTGCAGGAGGATGATCAATATCAAAAGCATTCCTCAGAACTGTTGTTCCACCATCAATGAGAAGTCTGCTGAGCTTGGCTCCATTTGTCTTCTCTACAGAACTGGCCAAGGGTGAAGGTGCAGCAGTTGCCATCTTATCCAACGTACAAAGGTTTAGACTCCAACTGTACCTGTATGCAGGAGAAAATGATTTTTTGCAGCCATAATTTAAAATAGCTTAAAGTGCACCTAACCCCAAAAATTTGTCTTCGCTTAAATAATCTACATGTAATTCGAAGCATTTCTATGAAAAATTTTTTGGATTCGGTTGAATCCTCGATTTTCTATGCTCTGCTGAAGTCACGTTCGATGTGTTGCACGACCGCGTATAGGGAGTCTGGAGTCTGGTGCCGAGTTATGACGTCTACTCGGGAACCACACAATATAGGCGCCTCAGTTATTTCTCTGTATTTGTTTGGGATAATTGAACATAAAAGGGATCATTTCTATGTCTTTTGGGACTTAAACTGAATAATTTTGTTTCGAAATTGTGCGTTCTTCATCTTCGGAGTCAAAGTTAAGTTTCGATTCCAATTACTCCGAATAAACTTCATTTCTTAAGTAGAAATTGAGCTCGAATCGACGCGTGATTTATACATAAATATGCGTTCCTCAATCAATACTTCAAGCGGCAACGAGGAAGAAATCTTCGCAGATGAACCGCTTCGAGACCTGGAATGGACAAATAAATGTGAAAAGGAGGTCAAAGCGAATGAAGAGCCGAAAAGAAAGCTCAAGGACCGCTTAGATAGCACTGAAGAAGCCAGTCAATGGTAAGCAATATTCTTGTCACCTATAAACTTTGCTACTCCGACGAGCGTTTTTAGACATTTATATTTTTGCTTTTGCGAGTATGCATTTCGTAAAGCAATGGTTATTCTGTTAAATGCCAGCTTTTCTCCATTTAATGTTTGCAACAGCCAAGTAACCGTCGCAGTTGTAAGAATTCTCGCTCGGGGCTTTTGTTTAGATGCTTTCGTAGATGTCTGTTTCGCGAGGTTACAGTTTACCAATATGCCATCCAATAAAGCTTGTTTGGGCTCAGTTCTATTTAAGTATTGGTCCATACTTAAAGGTCGTCTATCGAGAGTTTATAGAGAAGTGTATTAAGAGTTGCTTGAGGCGCAGCCATGAGGCAGTCGATCGATTGAAAATCGGCTTGCTCGCGCGCGGGCCTGAAAATGTAAGCCGCAGAAAACAAACTGAACGGAAACAAGCCACATCACTACAGTTTTTGACATCCAGAAAACGTTTGTCGTTACTACTCCAAATAACTACCATAGTGAATCAAGTTAATTTTCAAGTAAAAACCGTGAAATAAATGACTTTTTCTTCCTCGATAAGCGAAGTGGGTATGTTCCCTCGGTGGTCCGCATTGATACCCATTGATGTTACGATCTGCATGTACACATGGCTGCCGCACTGCTTTTATATTTCCCGGCCTCAGAAAAAAAACTTTTAGAGTCAAAATATTTTGTCATTTTTCTTATTTAGTCAATCGAAAGAAATTCGTCTTTGACTTACCTCAAAAATTCCTGAATTGCTTCGCACAAGGAAGAAATGTTGACGCCATACAGTTGCGCGATACTACGGATGAATGCTCGGATTCCACGCTCGTGCTACTGAATTTTGCCGGCTATGTCATTGGTAGAGATAAACATCTCGGTAACATTTGGTCGAATTGCTAGTTGACTTCGACCGGGTAGATTTGAAAATAGCCTTAGGAAGTCTACTGGAAGTGCGCGGACAAACTCCAGAGTTCTCAAATTTAGGACTCTCCGCACAGTCCCACTTCGCTCATTTGAGTTTACAAAATCCACCGTCTTTTTCGTATGTTCTCGACCATCGCTTTAAAATGGTATAGTATACCTTTATCTAAATCTGGCGTGCTGCTGCAACGCCCAATGATGCACCTGGAAGGCGTTTCTACGCACTTTTCGAATGTGTATCGCATCTTTCTGAAGTAAATGAGTGGACGCGAAGGATCGAACGTTCCCGAGTAGACGTCACACAGCCGCTAGAACTCATTCCCCTCAAACGCGGCCGTGCAACAAAATGGCGTCGTTTTAGGTGCAATTTTGGAGACTTTGTCGGGGCACAGAAAATCGAGGATTCAACCAAATCGAAAAATTTATTCGCATTTAAATTTCAAATTATAAGTAAATTCATTTAAACGAATAAAAAATTTTGGGGTTAGGTGCACTTTAATAAAGTAATAAAGAGAGAAGTACTTTTGAGGAAAGTTACAGCCTAGCACTGAATACTATTTGTGGTAGATAAGCATGGACAATGGACCCAAAGGGCCGAACAATTAAATGAAGTTTAGACATCGTTTAAGAAAGTCTTGGTCTAAACCGGGTTTACACCTCAATTTAGCCTTAAACCATTTCTAACTTAGACTCCATTCAAACATTCTGCCCAATACCTATTCCTACAAATCAATCAGAAATGTACAGGAACAGTTGTAAGCACACTGAAAGTTGCCATGTTAGCTTGGGACTTTGTTTTGACAGCAGGTTTCGATGTGCACACTTTTAAATTGTTTTTCTAATCTTTATAAAATTGTTCATTCTAAGTATAATTTCTGCTTCAGATTTTCATTTTGCAAGGGTATCATTGTAATCAGGCATTAATCTTCTTACAAACATGACCATAGGGAATTTAGTTATTATCATGACTTTTTAGTACACTTTGATCAACAATATATTAATTTATGCATTAATTAATTACATAATTATTATGCAATGTCAAGTTCAACTCTTACCACTGTTTCACAAAAAGCCAATTGTCAGCTCTTTACTCTCTGCATCTGCTGATAAAATAAAGCTAGTTGATAAATTTAATACAAGTTTAAGTGTCCCCATGTCAGATTGCCCCCCCCCCCCCCCCCCCACAGCCCCCCTCCCGCATTTATGCCTCCGAGGGGCCTCTTGATATGAGCCCGGTTAACTGGGCTGGCACGGTTTCCGAGATCTCGCGTCGCCACTATTTCCTTTGTAGAAATTTGTGTTCATATGAGAAGGAGGGCTAGCCAGGTTACAGAGATCTTGGTAACTGGGCTGGAAATCTTTCCCATATTAAGTCAACACTCCAGCCCGGTTATATGGACGAAACCCTTTTTGAGAAACAAGCTTCGCTTCCCCAACAGGGTGGCCCAGATGGGATAATTTCCCCTTGTCTGCTGTATTTTCCATGATTAGAAGTATACCATTTAGCTGCAGCAAAGCAAGAGTCGACAAACTACAATAGGTGCGAAGGATATAACTTTACGTGGTGCCATCTTTGTTTTCTTTCTTGAATTTGGTTTGTGCAGTCCATTGTTTCATGCCTTTTTCATCTTGGTAGTCGGGCCGAAATTTCCCACATGAACAGAAAACAAAATTTGTACCGCTAACCGGGCGCCCTTCAGTTCAGTGATAGGAGCACCCAGGAAGCCTGGTTACTGGGCTCATATGAAGAGGCCGTCATAACTCTCTACCCCGTGGCTTTTTTGTCGCCTTTTGTCGTGGTGGGAGGGTATAGTAGACTGTTGCATTCAGTCGTATCAAAAGAATAATCCTGATTAAATATGGCTTGACTGAATTACTTATAATTTCCAATTTCCTTGAAGCACTTGGGTGGAGGGGGGAGGAAGGGGCAGGGCGAGATGAAAATGAAAAATCGAGCTGTTACTTCAGTTTACTAGCTGTTACTTCAGTTTACTAGTTAAAAGTAAAGCCGTTTGTTTGGTGGAGGTTTAAGCACGAGCAGCCTATTTAATAATATTGTACTTATTTACTTATTTTTTCTTTTGCTTTTCTTTTCTTTTTTATTACTCTGTGTGTAAACGTTTTTGTCCTTTTGTTAATTGTGGACCTGCTTGTGCATTGCTTTATGGTAAATAAATACATTGTAAGTAAAATATTGTAAGTAAAGTATTGTAAGTAAAGTATCTAAGTAAAGTACTTAAGTAAATCATGTAAATGATGTATGTGTTTAAATAAAAAAAATGTTTTGTCAAAAAGAAAAAAAACCTCATGGGTTGAGTTCGGCACATGAGCGGAGCGGCGTTTGGACCGGGCCTTAGTGTTCAAAAGGCTGTTTGTCACGAATTTTCCTTCGTAGTTGTGGCATTTTGGCAATGTACACTGCAAAAGTTTATTTCAAGTTTAAAAATTTGTGTACAATATTTTTCTCAGAAAATTTGTTGGGCCGGACCGATCGTTGCTTGCCCGTCGGGCCACCTGTGATAGAAAAGCACTAGCCCGACAAGTTGGACCACTAGCAATGGGCTATTGGACAGTGTTTTCATCGCTCCCTGGGGGGGGGGCATACATCAATTTTAGGTCTCACAAAGGGGGGCTTATTTTAGAAGGGGCTTAATACAGGGAGGGCTTATCAAAAGTCGCAGTGTGTCATGTTTCAGTTACAGGCTGATTGACATTAACAATACGATCTTTCGCGCATATTGGTAAAACAAACCGTGAATGTCATCTTGTTTACTCTACATATGCAATGTTCTCCTATTCACCATTAGTGATTCAGCATTGCAAGATAATGATTGTGGCTGCCATTATAGACAACATGCGATATGAAAATGAAACCAGGGGGGAGGGGACTTACTAATATTTTTATCCCTGAAAGTGGGGGCTTAATGGAGGGAGATAACCATATTTCCTGTTTAGCCCCCTCCTTAGTTATTATAAAGTTATGATACATTTAGACATTGCATGCTTAAGAAAGTCTTCGTCTAAACCTCGTAGTTATTATAAAGTTGTGATTGGCCTGCTGAGTTTGTTTGTGTACATTGCTAGTGGTGAGTGTACAAAGTTTTGCAAAAACTTACCTGAACTCTTGGACATTCTCCAAATCTCTGAAGGCATTTTGACTCACTGGAGATTCTAAAACATTAAATTAATGTAAATTTGTATTATCGATGATTTGCGACTTACAGTCACACTGGTCTCTTTTGTCATAAATTTCGTCTGCCATACATGTATTATTTTTATTCGCAATTTTTTAATAGGAATGCAGCCGCTAAAATATTTTCACCACTTGAGTTATAAAACTTTACCTAGCAGACCGAGTGAAACTTGCAGGCCATGTCAAGGCTGTGCTCTAAGAAAATTGCAGGGAGCCCCTTTGGGCTCCCAACCTTATAAGCTAGGGTGCCCGGCAGTCAAGGTTGGTGGCCCAAAAGAACAAAAAAGAACAAAATAATTAATTAATTAATAATTGACTGATTCAGATTGATTGATTGATTAATTAATTAATTAAAATCAATTAACCCACAAACGAAAAAATATTTTAAAAGAAAAGAAAGAAAAGAAAGGGCCGGATATTTTTTTTGGCTCCCTCCTTATAAACAGGTCCGGATAGGCCTTCAGTTTGGTTCTTTGTAATACTTTGTCATAGTAGTATAAAGAAAGTTTTTTTAGTTATAAACTGATTGATATACAGAAAAATGCGGTCTTTTTTCCTTCTATCCTTTGGATAATTTATATACCTAATCGTACCTTTTTGGTACGCTTCGGCGGCATATCAGGCATATCTTCGCAAATTTCCCTTGAACTACTCACTTTGTCAACATTTTCCTGTTTTAAGTTTGACTGTAATTTCGCAAAGGTTTGCTTAGGAAAATTCAGCTCTAATCTGCAGAATTTTATTACCTGACTTCAAAGTGACCATGATATTGGTGGATATCAGGTCAGTGACTTGATATCGTAGGATATCAGGTCAGTAGATAGAGCTTCTGATTGGCTAATTCCGAATTTGGGTACGGTAAATTCTTTAATTGGACTTTTCATGTATGAAGCATAAGAATTGAGAATACTTTTTGTGGACACTACATGAAGTGTAAAGCATGTGTTGGATCGTACGCATCGAAAACGATCGGACTCAACGATATTTTGACTTCACCGATGGATTTAAACATTCTGAATTGAGCCATTTTGCCTTGTAAACTTCATTACAACACAAGAAAACAAAGAGAGAAAGGAAATTTATTGTGTGACTGTTTTCATAGCTAAGTTGAAACTGAAAAAAGAGGTTGCCCGGCCGGGCGACTCGGTAAGTTTTTCTTGTCGCCTGAAGGCAAATGTTAGTCACCTCAGGCGACCAGGCGCCGTTAGAGCACAGCCTTGCATGTATATATATACAAGTGCACTGGCCTGAGTATGGTAAATTTAATTTTTGCAGTTTGCAGGTTGAGACTATTTTTAGAAACATTACACCACAGGTAGCCCAAGCTCGGTATTAGATTACCGGGACGTGACCCTTGCTTATGAGCGGTATTGTATTACAAAGATGCGATTTATAAGGGTTTGTATGGGAAAGCAACGGTTTTGTTTTAAAAGGTAAATTGACTTACCCTGTTGCTGTATTGTATTCTTTGTTGTCTGCCCGCTTCTCAGGTCGATTTGACGCGATTTTGGCGAGTTATCGTTTTTGGGATTTCCACTGCTAAGAGAACTACAAGGCCGATCACTCGATTTCGGAGTGCCCGCCGCTCGAAGCGAATAAATCCACTGAAAATAACCCCGCTGCCCCAATTCCTCCATAGAATCAAAGAAGAGATGCCAGAGATGCCTGCCAGTTCACTCGCTACGCAATTCCATCTACAACGCGTTCGCTACAAAGCATTTGTTTTCGAGTCAGCTTCGCTTTGGAAATTCGAAAGAGGCTCGTCCAAACTGTCTTGGACATTACAGTATCGGGTGACTTTAATTAGCCTGACGGGTGTTAAGCCAGTGGCCAGTTGTTGACATATATCTGCTCCCGAGAATTTCATCATGGAAACTTGTGCAAATTTCTACAGATCTTCCCTGTGGTCTTAGCAGCTGTAAAAGACTAAAATCCAGAATTTGGATATTTCCAGGAGACCCCGAGAGCAGATACCCCTGTCAGGCTAATTAAAGTCACCCGATACCGTAATGTCCAAGACAGTTTAGACGAGCCTCTTTCAAATTTCTGAAGCGAAGCTGACTCGAAACAAATGCTTCATAGATCTTTGTAACACAATACCGCTCATAAGCAAGGGTCACGTCCCGGTAATCTAATACCGAGCTTGGGCTGCCTGTGATTACACACGTGGTTAGGCTGACAATGGCGTCAAGTGAAGGTAAAGAAATAGCCTAATTCTAACAATTATAGGGGTTAACCTGGGTTAGGGTTAGTTACTACAATGCTTACCTAAAATCGGAAGCATTTCAATGCGTGAAAAATCACATCATGACTTTGAATTCCACTGCTTGGAACCTGTACAAAACACAACATGCAACGCTCAGTTCAGATCGAAAATTATACTCACACGAACGCGGAACAGAGTGATTACAGCAGTAAATAGATCAGTGAGACGTTAAACACTAAAGAAATATATTCCTGTCAATAGAAAGAACACAAATTATTGTTTCTCGACTAACCTTGCTGCAAAGTAACTTGATTTTTTCAGAACTTCAGCAAAACCCACTCTCGTCGCTGGAAAGCCCATGTCCCAGAATCCCCAGCGCTTACAATCTGGAATGGCGTTTTGTAATTAGGACTCTGGACTGTGGAGTATTTATCCGAGCGTTTTGTCTTTAAAAAATCTTGAGCAGCAACAGTTGAAATGTTAGATGCCTTGAGTAATAAAAACGTGTATAGCGTGCAGTTCTTTTTAATTCTCTTTAAAAGAGAATGAATGTTATCAAAAATCAAACCTTTGTTGAAACACTTATTTTTAACACATCTTGTTCTTCCTCTAGTAACCCCTCCCCTCCCCTCCCTTCAATATTGACAAAACATTTAACTGCTACATGAGTGAGTTTTGCCTGTTGCCAACATTAACAGGGGGAAGGGGGGGGGGGGGGGGGGGTTATGAACACTCATTAAGTATGGTTACGTGGATCCAACTTTCAAATTTTCGAAAGTGTTTCAAGCAGTTCTCTCTTTTTGCATATAAGTAGCCTTTAGTACCCGGAATAACAAATGCTATGCAGCTTTTCTTCTTAAAATTATTTTATATTTCGGAGAAAAATGAAATTATCATCGAGCGTAGAAATGTTTCAGTACCAACACCGATATCGCGGAGATCTTGGGTTCAAATCCGGTTGCATTCTCGAATTTTTTTTTTTTTTTTTTTTCAGGCTAAAAAAAGGAGTGGCTTAAGCCCTGGCCAAACGGAGACGCAAGTAGACGCAAGTTGAACTTGCGTACAGACTTGCGTTGGTGGCCAAACGGAGTCGCAAGTTTATCGCAAGTGTACGCAAGTTGCCAAAAAGAAAGCCATTTGAATGCTCCTGCGCGCGCTGCAATTCAGTACTAGAAGTAAACAAAAAAACTTGCGTTGACTTGCGTTGGGTGGCCAAACGGTGAAAAACTTGCGTCCACTTGCGCTCAAATTTGAACTCGATCAAAGTGAACGCAAGTCGTCGCAAGTCAACGCAAGTGAACGCAAGTCGTGGCCAAACGGAGACGCAAGTGGACGCAAGTTTTCAACTTGCGTCTACTTGTGTCTCCGTTTGGCCAGGGCTTTAAAATTGCTTACACGCTGCAAAGATAATTTCATTTTCGAACTATTGACAAGAGAAAACGTAACTCTTCGCGTCATTTTTTAGTAGCCAGTTGTGTAGAATTCTTCATCCCGGGAGACTCGGGGCAGATAATGGAGGCCAGCATGAAAAGCCAAAACTGGCAAGGACAGAATCACGAAAAAAAAATCAATTAGCTTGTCTAAGATCTTGTAGTTACAACTCATTATATTTTCCCTCGTGCTTCCGTTACTTTGTCTGTGTTCTTCAACGTAAAATCAATGCAATTTCGTAGACTACAAAACAGTCTCTCTCGAGATATTAAGAGAGATTTTAAAGCACCACGTTCTACGGCAAACGGCAAACGGCAAACGTCAGCGCCAATGGCGGGTAAACAGACAATAGGACATTGTGTCCCTTGCTAGGCCTATCTACCCAGCCCAGCCCCAGTAAGAATACAGAAACCCAAACCCAACCCACCACTAAGTTATATATATGATATTTAAAAAATAAAAATAAAAAAAATAAAAAAAGTAATTAACTCGTTCACCGATGCTATCATTTTCCAGAATGATTTAGACAGCCTATGTGAGTGGTCTATCAGAAATGAACTGCCATAATCTACGAATCTCTCGCAAACGTAATAGTTTTTTGCGCAGTTATTATCTCAGTGGACAGGAACTAGAGTTAGTAACTTCAGAGAGGGATCTTGGTGCCACAGTAAGCAAAGAGATAAGTTGGAGTGAGCATTTAACTACTATAGTATCGAAAGCCAATAGAATGCTTGGTTTCCTGAAACGGAACTGTGCAGGAATCTTGGACTGTAAAGCTCTGAATTTACTGTATGTATCGTTAGTACGCTCGCACCTGTGCTACTGTTCTCAGGCTTGGGCACCTCAGTCTGTAATTAAGGACATTCTGTTAATTGCAAGTGTCCAGAGACGGGCCACGTGCTTTATTTGCAAGAACAATGAACTATCCTACAAAGACAGGCTACAAATTAAAAGCTTAGGTTAATGCCAATTAATTATTGGCTGGAGTTCCTGGATTTGGTTTTCCTTTTCAAATGTAAGCATTGCTTTTACTCCAATCGTTGAATAAATCCATCAGAAAAATCGAAAATAATTCACACTGTTCAAGATAAACGCGAAACTACTCACTTTCACGTAAAAATGGCAAACGCCAGACGGCAAAAGTGGGATTTTTGCCGTTTGCGGGAAAAACAAACGTGATGATAATCCACGCGCGAGCGAGTAGAGAAGGTAATATTTCACCGTTCCTCCCCAATCCCATTCGTAATTGTCACGCTCGTTCAAGATCCTCTTCGGGCCGCATTCAGCCCGACACTCGCGCTAAAATACGGACTGTTTTACAGTCTATCTATTTTTTCCCATGCCTAGCTTGACATTTTTGCAAGTCATCATATAGTATGAAGATTTTAATTGATATGCTGCATGCAGATATACTAAGATATGGGGCGAAAATAATTTCCACTCATGCGAAGAAGTGCAGCATGAATAAAGGTCTTCGTTGCTGAGGGGAGAAGGGAGGGGCAAAAAAGGAGCCTATTAAACCGAAACACCTGGGTCAGAGTCATACCAGGAACTCCTCGATCGTGCCAAGCTGTCAACGCTACATAATAGGCGCTTACAGGACATTACCATGGTGATGTATAAAGGTCAAGCATGGACTTGTACCCGGTAGTGTATCTAATACAATAAAACACTAATTTCTTAGCCGGTTCCACTTGTAATAAAAATAATAATGATTTATTTACAGTCTATCCACCAGGTGGCTCTTCACCTGCAAAAATCTAATTAAAATATTATTAAAAACTAAACTATGATAGGTAAAATACAATTTTATCAAAATACAAAGCCCTATGCAATAAAATACAATCGAAGATTAATACAATTTTAATATTAAAAGCACTGTACAATAAAATGGAAATTCAAATCAATTTAAATCCTTATTACTTATTATGTGACTTGTTTAGCTGTAAAATATCCTGTGACCTACCTCGGTTTGAAACCGAGTCTGCTATGGTAACTACTCAATAAGATACTTAGGGCCATTTATATGGTCAAAGCTAAGTTCTTAGTCCTCTTTGAACTTTGTTGAGTTTGAACTCGTTTATCGAACTTGTTAGATAATAATTAACTGTTGCAAGCTCTGTAGCTTGTAACACAATTCTTCCTACATAGTTTAGCTATTTTTATTTGATCTCAATCTATGTACAGTATACGGTTCACATATCTTTTTAGATATAGAGCATTATTAATTTGTTGCAAACGTTAAAAGTCTTAATCCCAAAATCTCTAGTCTCTGCTATGGTAACAACTCAATGAGATACTTAAAGCTATTTACATGGTCAAAGCTTAGTAGTTCTCTTAGAACTTTGTTGAGTTTGAACTCGTTTATCGAGCTTGATAGATAATAACTAACTGTTACACAGTACAAGCTCTGCAGCTTGTGGCTTGATAGATAATAACTAACTGTTACACAGTACAAGCTCTGTAGCTTGTGGCTTGATAGATAATAACTAACTGTTACACAGTACAAGCTCTGCAGCTTGTGGCTTGATAGATAATAACTAACTGTTACACAGTACAAGCTCTGTAGCTTGTGGCTTGATAGATAATAACTAACTGTTACACAGTACAAGCTCTGCAGCTTGTGGCTTGATAGATAATAACTAACTGTTGCAAGCTCTGTAGCTTGTGACACAATTCTTCCTACAAATTTGAGCTATTTTGATTTTATTTCAATCTATGTAGAATATACCGTTTATGTACCTTTTTATATATAGCGCGTTATAAATTTGTTGCTAATAAACGACGTTCTAACGTCGTACTTTAATCCAAAATCTATAGCGATATTTCTCGTTACGTCACCTATTGTTATTAATGTGCCAACCAGAGAACTACTGACTGTTGAAACAAAGAGTTCATCTGTTTAAAAGTTGGCAAATTGAATAACAAAACAAATTTGACGTAATGTTTGTAAACAGTGAACACTCCTATAGTCTCTGTTATACAATCCTTTTGCTCATTATTATATTTTCTATCTTCAAATAAAACTTCATTTGAAACTTAAAAAAGAAGAGTTAAGACGTCTTCGATTCTCTTTCGACGCACTGTAAAATACTGTAATAATACTGCTACGGCTACAAAATATATTTCGCTAGTTGTACGCCATATTGAATTTCATCAATTTGTTCATGTAAGCAGCCATGAAACAGTACAGTGGTACAATTACTTCATGTAAACAGTCACGAGACAACTCATATCTCGGGATCACGAACTCTCGTGTTAGACCATCTCACGAGCAATGTGGAAATAGTTTGAAATTGCTCAAAAACTACATTATAATTATTTTAATGATAATTGATAATTGAATACTAATCTAAATCGAAAGCGATGTTTAACGATTAAATACTCTTACTATATTTACTTTGAAACAGTATTAAACATTTAACAACGAAATCTTGCTTAGTACTGTGGCTCAGATCAATCCCCATCCGAAGTAATTAACGTCCTTGTGCGAAGAATGTTCACGCAATCACAAAGGTAATTGCTTCAATTTTTCAGTGAATTTTAATCATTATAGATCTAATAATTAAGTTTCTTCAGATTTGTTTGACTGTCTAAGTTTGTTACAATATACCATCTATACCTCGTTTTGTCTTGTTCTTGGATTACTGTTTTCCCCCATCGAATAAGTAAGCTAAACTATCTGTATATCAAGAAATTTGATCGGCTGTTTAGTGGAGTAAATTTGACAGCTATTTGCGTTTTGAGCACAATATGCATAAATAAAGAGGTCATTTTATGATTTTTTTCCAGCTTTATTTGGATGAGTACTGCTGAAGAGACGACATAGCCTTTTAGTTGACGTAATTCGCGAAGTGTTTGATGACACAGCACCATTCGCGCTGACATAACAAAATTATATCATGACTCTCCCTCTACAAATTGTTGTTTAAGTAATTTATTTTATCCGAGTTTTTATCATTGTAATTTTTATCATAGTAATTTTTTTTATCATAATTTTAAATTGTAATTTGTACTGTAATTTTATTGTCACTGAAAAGCCCCGTGAGGGGAGTGTCAAATTAAAGTATTGTATTGTATTGTTGTTTGAAAACTTCGAAGATAAAACTTTCAACATGAAGCTCTGCACGATTTTCAACGGTTGAAAAGGTACTACATCACGATATCAAAATTATTTCGTAAAACATCAATACTCTACTCTTGTACATGTAAACGACTTCTCGTGTAAGGCTTCACCTCTCCCTCATAACACTTAAACATAAGTAAGGACTAACTACGTTGCGGATCACTCGAAGATAAACAAACATCAGGTCACACGACGAACATTCACAGGCTTATAGTAAGCTTCCAGTTCATGCCAACATTGCACCGTCTAAATGGACAGTAACCTAGAGAAGCTAACTACGCGTTGATCACTGAGAGATTAACGACCATCATACACAAACTTTTAGCTCATGCACTAAGCAATACTCTGCATTAGTAAATAAGGTTGTCAACTTCTTCGATTCTCGTCGGTTCATTCCTAATAAGAAAAGCTTAAATAAAATATCCTCGTACTCTAGACAAACACCTGAATTAGCATTGTTAACTATAAAAAGTTCTTCCCAGAAATTATCTTCCTCGCACATATTCCCTTTTATCAACTGATCACGGTATTGACCATTTTTATTTCAGAAAACATCAATAACAACATCTGAAGCCTTTAAGATTTTCTGATTGAAAGACACGGTCCACGGGAAATTAATAACGCAGCAAACATAACTCACTGAATAGTTTGGCCTAAACAATCCATGAAGCGAAAGTCTCTCTCTTGAACAATTGTGAAGTCATTAACCTAAAAATAGAACAATACAATACCTTTCAGGAATTCAAAGAATTGTTACAAAAAAAGCCTTACACAGGAATGTCACAAAGAATGCTTCGACGCCGGCAATAATGGCTACATTTGTGCAAAAGGGACAATGGGGATTTTGCATTACGGAATCGCGCCCATTGAAACACGTTGGCCTTAAAAAGTGGGGTACCCATGATGCTTTGCTCGCCCACAAAGCGTTGCCGTCATTTCGGTTCTCTTTGACTTTAAAACATAACTCCCAAAAGGGAGTTATATGGTTCTCACTCTCAGTCAGTTTTGAGACAATAGGAGCAAATAGTATTGTGAAAAAGTGTGAAGATGTTTTAATTTTCGATTGATGCTGGCTGTGAAGGAAACAAAGATCGCTTAAATGCAGAACTGTGCGAAAAATATTTCGCTGCAAAAGACACAGCAAGCGACCGCTGCGTGATCGTAATAAACACAAGCCGTTCAAGCCGCGTGGAAATATACACGATCCTCTGTTGACCTCAGAAGTTTAAGAAGCTGGTTTGCATGAAGAATGAAGCGAGAGCGTTCTATTTTTCTGTGGTGTCGCCATGTTTGTCATGCTTTTCAGTGTCGTTTGCCATGTTTGGTTTTATCCCGTCCCGTACATAACTGGATTCCACAGAAGGATTTTGACGAAAAGGACAAGAAAATGTTGTAGGTTTCTTCAGGTATTTTGAATGGACTATTTTACGGGAGAGAAATTATGTAATCTTTTGTTAGCGCTAGTGATATCGCGATCGCGAGTGCGTTTAAACCGATCGATACGTTCACCAAATATATTTTCTAGAATGACAAATAATTGAAGAGTTTATTCGTCCGTTCGATCTATAAACCGATTGACAATATTATGGACTTGTTTTTGCACAGCCTTTAAGCTTACGTTTATTAAATTTAAGTGTGAAATATTATTTTCTTAACAATAGAGGTTACATCAAGATGGCTTTTCTAATTACGTTTATTGTTACGCGATGAATAGGTTGAGGTTTCGGCCAAAAATTGCAGGAACAATGGTTATACACTTGGGATTTTAATGATTGACATAGTTATGTATGCCCTGTTACCTTTTTTGGAAGCTAATTTGCATGCTCGATCGACGTGTTTCAATGGGCGCAATTCCGTAATGAACTTTTTTCATTATGTACAAAATGTTATTCGTGTAAAAAATATTATGAATAATCTTATATTGGAACATTGAAAGTTATTTATTTCGTCACGAAAAAAGGTAAAGAATATATTTTCTGTCGTTCATAGATATCAAATCCACATTCTATTAGTTTTTTCTCTGCCGTCGGAGGAGATAAATTTTGATAGTTTATCGTGGCGGCTTGAATTTCATGTTTTAGGTAATTTTTCCAATCACTCGGTATTGCTGAAAGGAGACCGTAATATTGTAAAAAAATTGCATTTTATCTTAAATTTTCGTAAGAAAGCATTAAAAGATAGAAATTCATTTTTATTCTCGTCAACAAGACAGGAAAGTTTATAGATACCGTTTTGATGCCAGCTTCGGTGATACAATGAAGCTTTGTTAATTTTTTATGAATCGATTATACACCCTATTCCAAAATGGCTGTCAATTTAAAATTATTTTGTATGTATTTAAATTTGCCTCACTAACCTCGTTTTCGAGTTGATAATTCAAAATAATTTTTACTCAAGAACGAGGTTAGTGAGGCAAAATGCATACAAAATAATTTTCAATTGGTAGCCATTTTGGAATAGGGTCTATTCCAAACAATTTGGTCTAAGACGTCTTTCCTTTCAAGGGCAGCGACTTGGCTCGCTTCGCTCGCAGATTTTCTTTAGGAGCCTGATCTCAGGCTAAGGCTGTACGAGCTGAAATATCAGCGTATTGAGTTTATTGCAGGAATCGCATCCAAAATTAAATATTTGGAAAGCAAAGACAAATGCCCCACAGCAGTTAGTAGCAACATGTTGTTGCAAAATGAGCTAAATCTGGCTGTGACCTCAGTGCGTTATTTTGATCCTAGCAGAGAATCGGCTTCCGGTTTCACGCAAACTGCAAACGTTAGCGTGACTGGCGTGACTGCTTTCTGCCGAAAGCTTTTCAACTAATAAATCAATTTTTATTATTAATTTTAACTGCCCGGTTATAAGTTAATTATTAACTTATTGTTATTTTATAAAAATGTCACGTGAATATAGTTAAAAAATATCTACATTGATTTTATCCACTGTTAGAAATATTCTATATATCCTATAAAGATATTGGCGTTACAAACTCGATATTTATATCAAAAGTTCTGAATTAAAACCTGACGTTTCTTTGACATCTCTTCCCAGATATGGAAGTTTGAATCAACCCGGACATTGTCGTGCAAACAGATCTTTATTCCCAAGGTCTCTGCTGTAGTAAGACAGATGGTAGTATGGGTGTTTCTGAACATTTAGTGTTGTGGAATCAATCATCATTTCACTGGACAGGCAGTTGTGAGAGATGTAGAGATTCCAGACTTGAGATGTATACGGTTCTGGCTGTAGTAGTCGACCAGCTCAACTATGGTACTAAATTCCTGAGGAAAACAACAAAATACACAGCCATGCCACTTAAATCAATTAATCTCAAATACACAATCAATTAATCAATCAATCAATCAATCAATCAATCAATCAATCAATCAGTCAGTTAGTCCGTGAGTCAGTAGACTGCAAAACAGTCGTATTTTTCGCGTTACGATTCATACGCGCGCGGTTTTCGAATGAAAGGTCTGGAGCGAGTGTGAAAACGGAGAGTAGGACTGGGGAGAGACGCTGAAAACTACGACTGTCGGCTTTCCATACAACGAATTCGTTCGAATTTCCCGTTCCTCCAGCAACGGGAAATTCCCATTGGTTGAATTTTGACGCTACCTGTCAACAAAATGTTCATCGCACCTCATCAGAGATATTCGAAGCCGTGTCAATTTCACGTAAAACGAGCTCTTCGTGGAATTTGCATAATTTACGACAACTGAAGTTTCGGCGGGTCTAAAATGGGTCTGTTCCGTTGTGGAACGCGTTCTGTTCCAGGAAGATCTGGCAGAAAATTTTCCTTGTCCTAGGAGCCTAATGTCAGAGAACGACGAGCTTAAGCTTCCTTTAATGGCTGCTGTTCGGGAAATAATAATGATGGCGCTACAATAGCTCTGTTGATACACGCGCGCACTTTTATGGAGATGTCGGAAATTTACCGGGGATATTTACTCCTTCGTTTCAATCTCAAACCGTCCTCCTCTCAAGTTGCGGCGTCGTGATCAGTAGCGATAGTAAAAGTTTGATTGCTCTTATTTAATTTCTCTTTTAAATTTGCGAACACAGAGCAGAGGGCACACGGCCAGCAAACTCTCAACGAAAAGATAGTTCCTTCTTCAAATTGAAGCGACAGATCGACTCTGATAACCTCGGTCAAAGGCTGCAACGTTTTTCCAATTCTTTGGGGCTCGGCAAGTATGTTTTCTGTGGATATCCATTTAGTTTTAAAGTGTCCAAATATTAATTGCGATACAGATCTGCCATTGTCTGGCGCGCTCGCTACGTGTATTCTTATTATTTTTCCCTCTTCGCGAGGCGGGTTTCTTCAGTGTTGTTTGATTCATCCGACCGATTTCTCTTCAAACAGAACACTTCCTACATTTTACAGGCAATATAGAACCAAAATTAATCCTCAAGACTCTCGTTGACATCAACACTGAAGAGCGAACTTGGACAAACAAAAAATGTGGTTGGAGCTGTCAAGTATTTTTAACACCTCAGCGATATTATTTGAAC
This sequence comes from Desmophyllum pertusum, assembly GCA_029204205.1. NCBI lineage: Eukaryota > Metazoa > Cnidaria > Anthozoa > Scleractinia > Caryophylliidae > Desmophyllum > Desmophyllum pertusum. The sequence goes on along the minus strand of MU827302.1, from coordinate 109,440 downwards.
CCCCGGTCAGAACGAATTCGTTGTATGGAATGCCGACAGTCGTTATTTCGCCTCACCCGCCCTGCGGGCGCGCGAGGCTTGCGCGCTTCGCGCGCGAGGATCACGCTTACGGCGCTTCGCGCCTTATTGAGCGGAAAAATAACGACTGTTTTGCAGTCTAGTGAGTCAGTTAGTCCGTCAGTCATGATCAGTCAGTCAGTCAGTCAGTCAGTCAGTCACAGTCAGTCAGTCAGTCAGTCAGTCAGTCAGTCAGTCAGTCAGTCAGTCAGTCAGTCAGTCAGTCAGTCAGTCAGTCACAGTCAGTCAGTCAGTCAGTCAGTCAGTCAGTCAGTCAGTCACAGTCAGTCAGTCACAGTCAGTCAGTCAGTCACAGTCAGTCAGTCAGTCAGTCAGTCAGTCAGTCACAGTCAGTCAGTCAGTCACAGTCAGTCAGTCAGTCAGTCACAGTCAGTCAGTCACAGTCAGTCAGTCAGTCACAGTCAGTCAGTCAGTCAGTCAGTCAGTCAGTCACAGTCAGTCAGTCAGTCACAGTCAGTCAGTCAGTCAGTCAGTCAGTCAGTCACAGTCAGTCAGTCAGTCAGTCAGTCAGTCAAGATGTAACTGTAAATCGTAAAAACAAAACCCTACCAAGTTTCCACTATCACCAAGCACAGATTTATTATTGATCCGAGGCATTCTGTGAAAAGATGAGGAACAAAGACAATGCATCAGTTGCAAGAACTCCTTGCATAAAGGAAAACATAAGTAATGTTGTTCTAGTTAGAGGGTAACTGAAGAAGAATTCAGAAACCAGAGCTATCACAGCTCAGCAAGTTCTAAGCTGCTACTTTGTCTTGATTTTGAATTTCAATAAATGGTGTCACTAGAAAATCCAGTGTAAGCCGCTGATTTCGACGATGGGGTGTCATATACCTTCTTGACTTCTCGTTGTCTGCCTATAATCCTCATCCCCCCGCTAATACACAACTACTCACCCCCACCCCCTCCCCCCGCTTCTACAAAACTCTGTCTCCACTAATAAACAGAACTCCCTCCCACTAATACAAAATTCCCTTTCCCTTCATCTCCTTTCCCTAGCTGATGCGAAATAACAATAAACTAATGTGTCACCTGACATGTCGCACACTTCCTTTGATAAAGAGTGACATGGAGTAGTTATTAGGATCTCTTGAACTGTTCCGTACAATGAACGCCCCTTCCTATGGAAAAAAGTATGCAAAATGGTCAAGACATTATTGCAAGAAGGAAACTATAAACTGTTACACAGCTCTGATATTTCTTCTGATGGCTGTTAATCAAAGGATTGTAAACAAAGAAAGCAAATATTCGCCATCATATGCCTGCATTGTTGAGAAATGCTATGGGTGGAGGTAAATAAGGTGAAATTTTGAAGTTAGGAACCCCACCATCTGATGGGTATAGCGGGTGTAAATGTTATGGTTTGTATGCTTGCAGGCTGGGAGATTTTAGCAGGGACCTTGCTGGGAAATAAAAGCTCGGACATGTTTCTCCTGGAAGTGCGGAACAAATATAAATTTGCCAGTAACTAAAAATGGTTATTTGTCGGTTACGTTGTGGCCATTATGGTCCCTGATTAATTCTGACAAAATAGCTCGTTGGGTGCTCCTGCAATTATAGAGTTTGGCAGATTTAAAAATTAAATAAACAAAAGCAACTAGGAAATTGAGGTAAACTGTAATAAAAGATTTGACATGAAAAGCAGACCTTTGAGAAGGATTTCAAGGCACGTTCTGCTATATTTATGTCCAAAGGTCCATGAAACCAGGGATACTGCTTCAGTGGATCAACAGGCTGAAAACGTAACCATGGTTAATACAATAATAACCTCCTCCATCTTGTAGCAACATCATTAATATTAGTGGTGAGAAGGCAATGATTACTGTATTTCTAGTGTGTCTTATTGTCTGTATTAATTTAATGTTTATTAGTTATTAATTGTTAAATTATTGTTATAGTCAATCAGGGCTATATTTAAACTAGCCATGCTAAATTAGATGCTCCTGAATAAATATTGTTATGAATAAATAAATAAAGCTTCTCTCTACAGTTTGGATGTATTCTCATCGTCTGATTTTGCGATGTTAACACCAAGAATCATGACCTCTGGCCAGACCCAATTTTTTTAGCTTGCAGAGCACTCGTATTCTATTGTCTTTTCTGTGTGTCTTTGTTTTACCAACCAATCAGATTTTAGGACAAATCAAAGCTGGCCAGAGGTCGCGATTTTGGGGCTGACCGAAAGGATCGCGGTCTCTGGGGATGAGAAGGGTTCATATTAAAAGCCACCAGAACATTTAATGAAGAATTAATGATAATTTCCCTTAAACAGACAACCTTGGGGTGAAAGACAAATGTGGTTCTTAAATTTATTTTTTCCATTTTCCTGGCACCCTTGTGACATGCTCCATTGATTTACCCTGGCCTGCACTTCTAGGTGGGTAACCATTGTAGGAGGATCACCGTGAAAAGTGCAAAGAGTAAAGCCTTTTCCAAGCCTAGTGGCTCAAGAGGCTGATGCTTAACTCCGTTTTCCCATTGGCATGAAGGGCTAGGAGTATTGCTAAGTTACCCTAAAAAGATAAATGCATTTTTTTCAGGTTGCCCCGATCATTTGCCAGTACTTATTTATACTCCGGGTGGAGAGAGGCACTGTGAGAGTAAAGCATTTTGCCCAAGAACACAACACCAAACCTAGCCTGCATGCAGACGTCTCCTATTTCCTTGCTTCGCGCTGAAAACGACGTCTGCATGCAGGCTACACCGGCCAGGCTCATATTAGGACATCTTAATCCAGAGTCCAGTGCAGTAAACATTTGACAAACCATGTGCCTCCTTGTAAGGAGGCCCAATTTATCTCAAAGCATTTAATAATATGCTCTTATGAAGATCATCAGTAAAGTAATATTGATTTTTACCTTTCGTTCTGGTGGAGCAGGAGGTGGTGATTTCTTCTGTTTTCATGGGTGGTAATTGGCTCACAGGTATGATTTTTACCTTTCGATCTGGTGGAGCAGGAGGAGGTGATTTCCGTCCGAGAGTAACTATGTGTTATATACAAATTTCAACAAACTGTTACTGAATATTACCTGATTGGTCCTGATTTTAGCCAACTCGGCTATGGCCTTGTCGGCTAATAATCAGGCGATATTCCACGTTATTTTGCAGGATAATTGTTAAATATCCCTCTATTAAACCTCCCTGGGGAGGGTCAGTGGGGTGGGGGTAATTATTTTTTGGTCTCAAAGAGGAGAGAGGTTATTAGAAGGTGGCTTAGTGAGGGGAAAAAAAAATGCTGATTGAGATTTGCTGTGAAGGCACGCTTTTGTTCATGGTAAGACAGATATTGTTTACTTTAACAAACTTCTTATTATTACAGTTGAACCCCGATTAAGCGGTCACCTTTTAAGCGGCCACCCCCGGTTAAGCGGCCAGTTATCAAAGTCCCGAAATTGTTGTCAGTATAATATTGTAAATAAAACCCTTATTAAGCGGCCACCCCTATTAAACAGCCGCTGCCACCTTTTGGCCGTCCCGATGAGGGCTTTCGTATTGTTTTTACCCCGATTAAGCGGCCACTAAGAATCTAATACACGTAGTTTGGCCTTGTTTTTAAAAACCTGATGACAGATCAGAGTCTGAAATAGAAGGTGACGAATGATTAAAACATTCAAAACAACAGTTGTCACAAGCCTCCAAGCGTGTTGTATTCAGATAAAGTGACGTTTATACCACGCCTTATGCTAATTTCTGACGAAACCCCGTTTAAGCGGCCAACCCCGATTAAGCGGCCACTTGCCATTTCCCCGAGGGTGACCGCTTAATCGGGGTTCGACTGTATGTGAATGTAATCGCCGTTACAGATAGAAGAGATGCAGAAACTCACAATTCTCCCCCCATTTTTATTTTTTATTTTGGGGGGGGGGGGGGGGGGGGGGGGGGGTGTTATTAATATTTTTATGCCTGCAAGGGAGGTACTTGTTAGAAGGGGAGCTTAATAGAGGGTCTTCTTCTTTGGCATTCATGCAACCGCCCATGTAAAGTCTGTAACATCTCTCCCCTTTTTTACAAGCGAGATACCAACAACAAATTGCAATTTTCTAGTTTCAATCAAATTATACTGGAACATCAAGATAAATAATGACATGATAGGATGCAAGTTCTAAAAAAAAAACTTAAATCAACAAATAGATCTTTACAGAATGAACACCAATAAAAACACTTAAAACCCAAGATTACTCCCACCACAGGCAGGACCATCCTATGTTTGAGTTGTCAGTGTTTAAATAATTTATTCAGGTCACGAACTACAGACTTACTGTGACGGTTGAGATTTGGTTCACTAGTTTAGATTTAAGAGTCAACTTGATCTGTATTGTTCAATAAAGTTTAGAATATATGTTAATTGAGTCGTGTGTGCTGTTATTTAATCATTCCGGGCTGTTTAAGACGTTTTTTGGCGAAATTAACGTCTTAAACAGCCCGGAATGATTAAATAACAGCACACATGACTCAATTAACATATATTTCTAAACTTTATTGAACAATACAGATCAAGTTGACTCTTAAATCTAAACTAGTGAACCAAATCTCAACCGTCACAGTAAGTCTGTAGTTCGTGACCTGAATAAATTATTTAAACACTGACAACTCAAACATAGGATGGTCTGCCTGTGCTCCCACTAACAGTTTCTATCCATAGTTCATTATACATGTATTATGGATCAAATTTTAAAAATCTCACCTTGGTTATCGGAATCGCTGCAAGAATAATAATGAAAATACAACATCAGAAAAACATCCAGGGAGCATCATATTGGATTGAAGGCCATATAGCTTTTTTAAGGCCATAGTGTTATTATATTCACTGTAAAATCGAAAAGATTATGGAACAGCAGAAAAGAAAATGATATATTTTAATAATTAAGTCAACTACTTGGCATCTTGATAACAAAGACTTTGTGTACGACTGTGTTAAGTCACGTTTATTCAGTCTACGATCGATTATGTAACGTAACGTTTATTAGCATTTAAACAGTCGACTATTGTGTAAAGTCACGTTTATTCAATGCATGTACATCCGGCCGAGGAGTAGCCTGCGTGACAGGCGTACGAATGGGAAGCGGGGAATCCAGGGCATCTCAGGTTCTCTTTCTCGTCAGTCTACAAGGATCTCATGCTTAATTTCTCGTCATAAACTCAACTATAAACTACACGGACATATCAAATACGGACACAAAGATACAGCACATGGGGTTTGTCAAGTCTAAAATGCTTTTCGTCAAAAATGTTCCACGTGCTTGGTCACACTGTCACGCTAACCATAATGTCACAGACAAAGACAATCGCACTGAACAAAGTACGGATACTCCTGCAGTAAAACCAATTCTTTACAATAGTGTTGCAAGCTTAAAAAATTTTATACAATGAGATTTGTGTATCTATGCAATCATTATTTCAGGTCGCCAGCAGTCACTTTCATCCTGAAATTCCTAGTTTTATTAACTAAAATCAAACTTTGTTCATTTACAGCTCACCTTTTCTTCTTCCTGTCCTCTTTAAATCGTGGCATTTTCACCTGGATAAGTTGGAAGTTGCATCTGGGGTCGTTATCTTGCGCCAATTGCGATGAGATTCTTAACACGACAGGTTGCTATACATGTGCTCATTTGTCTGACAATTACACTTAGTAGGTCACCAGACTTGATGTTAAACAGTCGAAGAAGAAAATCCACATTTGAGACCGCATCTTTGGAGTCAATGACACACTCCTCATCACTGACAAACGTACAGTCAAAAAAGTCAGCACCTCTACATAAAGTGCGGATTATCTTTCCCGAAATTGCATCGAGGACGTACACACCTTGGTCGCCGTCAGGGGTTTTGCCGAGATTACAACAAATTCTTCTGTAGGGGAGAACATCCCAGGTAAACTGTAGGAACATAACAGAGAATTAGACCAAGGCTTTTCCCAGAGTATACCTGTGCCATCCGACAACTGAAGTGAGTTGGGGTCGGTGGCTAACAGCTCATGTCTACTGTTACATGTTATAGCTTCCCTTCCCAACGTTGTCCTATATCCTTCATGAAAAAATGAAAATGGGATTGTTGCCACTATATTTCCGCTAGTCGTATCCAGAATATTCACTTCATTTCCTTCTCCTACACACGCCACTTGTTCTTCTGATATAGGAATCATCTCGGTGATTCCACATACGTTTGACCAACTGTGGATGCACTCAGACAACTCAAAATTCCACAGCTCAGGATGTCCATTTCCTGTTGTAAACAGAACACCTTCTTTTACAGGTACAAAACGTTTGCTCTCTGCACTCTGAATGATTTTCTTTGCTTTGATCTCCCCACTTGAAACGTCCCAAGCCATAACTGTTAGTACATCCTTTCCACTTGAAGCAGACTGGAGACTATATCACTGGCAACAACATAAACAGTCTCGCCATCTAGAGAAAATGCAATGTTTTCTGCTCTTGAATCTGCTTTTGCCTTCTGAGGGTAATGGTGATGACTGAACATTGCAACGGAATTATTTCCAGGAAAAGACTTTAATAGACTTTGCTCATTTAGCACAAACACAAATGCCCCCTCTACAATAGTAAAGTCTCTAGTAACTATGTGACATGAAAATGGATCTCCGACAAAAATCCAGCCTCACTACGTGACAGAAAGGGGTCACAAATCTCTTTTCTGGTCACGACCCGTAGGTGAAAGCAACAGCTATATCCGCGAGGTAGTGGCTTATGCCAACCGAAAACGATTTTATGGTCAGGGGAGAACTTGATCATTCCACACACTTCTGGGAAAGACGCCTGTGCTATTATTCTAAATTGATTCTTCACATCAAGCGAACAAATTGGAACCCGTAGAATGGGAAATCACCAGCATCTTGCCATTTCGAGAAACAAGCAAATGATAAAATATCTTCATCTCCGGAGAAACGAGCAGCAACTGAACCATCCTTCAGACTCCAAATAATGATGCATTTCGCATCGTCAAGGCAATTCGTTAGTATCACAGTCTCGTCTCCTGAATTCAAAGTTGTGCAAACTGTAAAATTACAACTGCTTTTGGGAAAAAGTGGTTTCAGTTCTCCATCAATAGTATAGGCATGGCTAAGGATTCCTGGTAAGACAAACGTCCTTAGTAGGATGAAAACAACTGAACGGTAGCATGACAAGACAGGTGAAGATGACGATGTTCTATAAATTTTGTGAGAATAATGTTTTCTTTACTTTCACGGGACGTATCCATTGTAACTTGCCGGTATGGAGTGACCAAAGGTGAATTGTTCCATCATTACATTCGCACACCATGTAGTCTAACTGCGGTGAAACGTCAAAACAAGTCACAAGGAGATGAACATAGAAATTGTGCTTGAGGTGCCTCCTCATGGGCTTCCTTGTCCAAGTATTCCATGTATGTTATTTCACTGTATTTGCCCTGCAAAAGTTTGATGCCTCAGCAGACAGCACTGTTCCTCCCTCATTCAACAAGGTTTGGAAAAATACGCCAGCTGCAGGATGTTTTGTAAAACACGTTGTGGTACTTTCTTAACAGAACAACAAGGTGTTGAGCTGAATTTCACTTTCTCTAGACATCAGTGGAGGAATTTCCAGCTTCTGAAGCCGTACAATATCTTCAGCTGCTGAAGCGTTGTTTACACAGAGCTTCGCATACACAAGCTCTATGTCAATCACATACTTCTTTACAACCTCCTCAAGGCTACATGCTCTCTTATCCTCTTTCGGACTCCAGCATGTGTACAACACCATGTTGCAGGGCATATTTGGGCTGTGTCACTGAACTTTGAGTTGGCAAACACTTTTCGTTTCACATCGTCAAGTTCACTAGTGCAAAGTTTGAAAGAGTATAATGGCCTTCCTTTTCATCCACAGTTAAGTCACGCTTGTCCATAGCAAGATTTGTCAGTCAACCAATCCTTAACTGACTTGTGAAAGAAGTGAATGCACACACCTCGAAACAGGTAGCAGTGCTGAATACAAGCAATCCCGTCTTTCACTTTCTGCCGATTAGCTAAAGAACTTGAACCCGAGAGCAAGAATCTCAGTCACGAACCAAGTAGCAAAGGTTCTCTTGCAGCTGCGAGAGCACTCAGGAATATCAGAAATTGTTCTTTTCCGATTTTGAGTTCTTCACAAAGTTCAGTCTCAAGACGTAAGAGGTAGGTTCGGTAAACCGCGGAAATACCTGAGGGTAAGGCGCTGTCTAGTTGCTCAGGAGTAAGATATGAAACTTTCTCTTCGATGTTCTTTTTGATGAAATCTACAAGCAAATGAGCATATAAAATGAGTCCTTCAGACTTTTCAACCAGTTTGGTGATGATAACTTCTTGAGACTCTGATTGTATTGCATGGCTTAGTCGCTTTTCAAACAAGAGCTTAATGTCCTGTAAGTTCTCTTCATCGTTTGGCTCCAAGTGCAGAGGATTGAAACGTTCAAGACTTTCTGCAATGTTTATTTCTGGTCGAGTTGTCACGAGAAATCGAATCCAATATGGAAGCTTACCGAAGTGATTGGCAATAACATCAAGAAGCTCATTACGTCCTTGGTATTTACTTTCATCTAATCCATCTATTACCATGAGAATGTTTTCTACCAGGGTCTTTTAACTTGCTTAGAGGTTCCTCAAACAGCAATTCAAACAGTTCCTTGACTTCCATATCCTTGAGTTCTACACCCAGATTTCTGGAAAGCGTTTCAACGAGGTGGTTCTTGTATTCTGGCAAAGAATCAGACAGTTGACAAGCTAAAGACTGAAGCATGACCTTGGGATTCCTGTGTCGTGCCTTGTCATGCTGACAAAAGTGACTTCCTGACAGTCTTCCAGCTTCTTGCATTCTTTTGCAAACAACAGCAGAGATCACAGATTTTCCCATTCCTGCATTTCCGCTGATCACCATTACTCGGTTTTGAGAGCTTCTGTCATCTAGCCAATCCTCAACTTTTCTAACGAATGACACACGAGTTCCCTCTTGATATCTTCCTGTATGATATTTGATGTCCCTTTCTGTGTCAACCATTGCGAGTTTCTTCAGAATTTCGTCATGTCCTTTCATTTCTCTTTGTTCTGCAGCTGTCTGCTTTAACTGTTCTAAAGTTTCAAGTTGGGTCTGATGTGTTTCTTTGACAGCTTGATGTGTTTCGATCTGGCTTTGATGTACTTCTTCCAGTCTTGACTTACTATCCTCAAGTGTTTTGTGGTCTTCAAGTTGGGTCTGATGTGCTTCTTTGATAGCTTGATGTGTTTCGATCTGGCTTTGATGTACTTCTTCCAGTCTTGACTTACTATCCTCAAGTGTTTTGTGGTCTTCAAGTTGGGTCTGATGTGCTTCTTTGATAGCTTGATGTGTTTCGATCTGGCTTTGATGTACTACTTCCAGTCTTGACTTACTATCCTCAAGTGTTTTGTGGTCTTCAAGTTGGGTCTGACATGCTTCTTTGACAGCTTGATGTGTTTCGATCTGGCTTTGATGTACTTCTTCCAGTTTTGACTTACTATCCTCAAGTGTTTTGTGGTCGTCAAGTTGGGTCTGATGTGCTTCTTTGATAGCTTGATGTGTTTCGATCTGGCTTTGATGTACTTCTTCCAGTCTTGACTTACTATCCTCAAGTGTTTTGTGGTCTTCAAGTTGGGTCTGCTGTGCTTCTTTGATAGCCTGATGTGTTTCGATCTGGCTTTGATGTACTTCTTCCAATCTTGAATTACTATCCTCAAGTGTTTTGTGGTCTTCAAGTTGGGTCTGATGTGCTTCTTTGATAGCTTGATGTGTTTCGATCTGGCTTTGATGTACTTCTTCCAGTCTTGACTTACTATCCTCAAGTGTTTTGTGGTCTTCTAGTTGAGTCTGACATGCTTCTTTGACAGCTTGATGTGTTTCGATCTGGCTTTGATGTACTTCTTTCAGTTTTGACTTACTATCCTCAAGTGTTTTGTGGTCGTCAAGTTGGGTCTGATGTGCTTCTTTGATAGCTTGATGTGTTTCGATCTGGCTTTGATGTACTTCTTCCAATCTTGAATTACTATCCTCAAGTGTTTTGTGGTCTTCAAGTTGGGTCTGATGTGCTTCTTTGATAGCTTGATGTGTTTCGATCTGGCTTTGATGTACTTCTTCCAGTCTTGACTTACTATCCTCAAGTGTTTTGTGGTCTTCAAGTTGGGTCTGATGTGCTTCTTTGATAGCTTGATGTGTTTCGATCTGGCTTTGATGTACTACTTCCAGTCTTGACTTACTATCCTCAAGTGTTTTGTGGTCTTCAAGTTGGGTCTGACATGCTTCTTTGACAGCTTGATGTGTTTCGATCTGGCTTTGATGTACTTCTTCCAGTTTTGACTTACTATCCTCAAGTGTTTTGTGGTCGTCAAGTTGGGTCTGATGTGCTTCTTTGATAGCTTGATGTGTTTCGATCTGGCTTTGATGTACTTCTTCCAGTCTTGACTTACTATCCTCAAGTGTTTTGTGGTCTTCAAGTTGGGTCTGATGTGCTTCTTTGATAGCTTTATGTGTTTCGATCTGGCTTTGATGTACTTCTTCAAGTCTTGACTTACTATCCTCAAGTGTTTTGTGGTCTTCAAATTGGGTCTGTTGTGCTTCTTTGATAGCTTGATCTGTTTCGATCTGGCTTTGATGTACTTCTTCCAGTCTTGACTTACTATCCTCAAGTGTTTTGTGATCTTCAAGTTGGGTCTGACATGCTTTTTTGATAGCTTGATGTGTTTCAATCTGGATTTGATGTAGATCTTCCAGTCTTGACTTACTGTCTTCAAGTGTTTTTGCGATCTTCCAGCTGGGTCTTGTGTATTTTCTCGACATCTTGTTGTGTTTCAGTATGACATTGACCTATATCCTTCAGCTGTGACTTGATATTCTCTTCACTTTCAGCCCAGTCACGTAACAAACCAAGATTAACTTCCTCCCCACAGTGCTCTGCCTGTAATGTATCTATTTTCACCTGATCCAACCCAAGAGAAACAAGAACAGCACCAATTTCCAGCCACAGAGAAGAGAAAGTTGGCGTGTCAATGCTAGTGGTTGATACATGACCATACAACTCATTTCGGAAAAACTTAATGCGAGCAAGGTTTGCCTCAGGAGATGTGTCACTTGGGAGTGGTTTAACATGCCAACCTGAAGGGGGAGGGGATAGTCCACAAATGCTGGTCAGAAGGAGGAATAAAAGAGTGATGTCAAATGTGTTGGAGTCGGGTGTGGCTCCACCAGGCGGGAACAGCTTGTCCCACTGAGCTGTACGTAGGACCTTTTTCTTTAAGAGCTTGTTTAGAGTTGGATAGTTTGCATTGAGATCAGCAGCAAGGTTTGCAGGAGAGTGATAATTATCAAAAGCATTCCTCAGAACTGTTGTTCCACCATCAATAAGAAGTCTGCTGAGCTTGGCTCCATTTGTCTTCTCTACAGAACTTGCCAAGGGTGAAGGTGCAGCAGTTGCCATCTTTCTGTAAACGTTTTTAAAGCGCATATCATTAATCAATTACTCTTAGTTTAATTTAGACTTTAGAATTTGGCCATATTTTAGTATTTATATTAACTAGTATTGTATACCCGCTTATTTATTTATTTGTATTTATTCTATTTATTCACCTTTTTATTTACTTTGTAGCTGAAAAGCCCTTTTAGGGAGTTACAAATAAAGTATGTATATTATATGTATGTATCTTTATCCAACATGTAGTCTCCAACTGTACCTGTATGTAGGAGAAAATGATTTTATTTATTTATTTATTTTTTTATTTTTTTGCATCCATAGTTAAAATAACTTAATAAAGAGAGAAGCAATTTTGAGGAAAGTTACATAAAGTTACATAAAGTTACATACTTTATTGACTTTCCCCAAGGGGGCTTTTCAAAGACAATATACAATCTTAAAAATATTTCTATTTACAATTAAAAATGAGAATGACTAAAATAAAAAATAAAAAATTATAAAAATATATAAATATAAAAATTACAATTCTTTAAGTAGTTTGGTCCTCAGGCGATTTTTAAAAACAGTCACTGAATTACACAATTTAAGAGAATGATCTAAAGAATTCCATAAATTAACTATTCTATAATAGAAAGTTCTTTGGCCGCTAGCGGTTTTAAAAAGTGGAATGTTCAACAATTGTGAGTTTCTGGTGCTACGACCGCTCACCTCGGCTCGTTTTAAAAATTTTGAGGACAGGTATTCAGGGGCGTGGCCCGTCATACATTTAAAGGCCATTGTAGCGCTACGGTAATATAGCTGGTTTGCCACAGGGAGCCAATTGAGCTCCTTACGAAGAGGCGTAATGTGGTCATATTTGCGCGCGCCGCTCACAATGCGGCAAGCGAAGTTTTGCACAGCCTGCAGTTTGTTAATGTTACACTTCGATGTATTTGCCCATACATTAGAACAATAAAATAATTTGCTGAAAACTAAAGAGTTAATAATTATTAAGAGTGTACGTTTGTCAAAAACATGCTTGACGCGGTTTATTTGACCGAGGCGGGACATACATGAAGAAACAGTTTTAATTATGTGTTCATCGTAAGTTAAATTGGAGTCCAAAATCACGCCCAGGTCTTTAGCAGTGTCTGCAGGGATGATGTCCTTTCCCATAAAGGGAAGGGAGGGAAATTCTAGTTTTGAACGCATTTGCCTGCTGCCAAATATCATTAATTTGGTTTTGCCAGGATTCAGTAACAAAAGGTTATTGGAGCACCATTCTCCTATTTTAGACAGGTCGTCTTTCAAATCAGTAATTGCATCCAGGTTGTCTTTTAGTTGAAAAGAAGTAATGAGTTTCGTATCGTCTACGTAACTCTGAGTGCTGCATTTCTGTGGTATCGAGGAAAGATCGTTCGTGTATATACTAAATAGTAGCGGGCCCAATATACTCCCTTGAGGTACACCGCTGGTCACAGGCAAAGACTCAGACAGCGTTGAGTGGATTCGTACTACTTGTTGCCTGTTGCTTAGGTAACTGCGAAACCATTGGAGAGTGTGACTAGAGGCTCCGACGTCTTGCAATTTCAAAATTAGTGTCTCGTGGTTGACACTATCAAAGGCTTTGCTCATATCTAAAAGTACAACAGCAGTTACCTTCTTTTTGTCGATAGCGTTAAGAATTGTGTCAGTTGTTTCAATGACAGATGTTTCACACGAATGCCATTTCTTGTTACCGCTTTGAGTCTTTGATAGGGTGTCATTTGATTGCAAATACGAAGTGAGTTGATTGTGTACAACCCTTTCACAAATCTTAGATAAAACTGGTAGAAGTGAGATGGGCCTATTGTTGTTTGCCTGTTCGTGGTCGCCATCTTTAGGAATTGGCGTAACCTCGGCTGTTTTCCATTTTGATGGAAAATTGCATGTTAGAAAGGACGCATTAACAATGGACGTAATTGCGTGAACAAATTGGAATTTTGTCTATCCCAGGGGCCTTGTTTGAAGGCATCAATGTTATTATGCGTTCTATCTGTTTATAATCAATGGTACTCAGTGTGAACTGATCAGAAAGGGCGTATTGTCTCGGTACAAAATAATTCTGGTTAAGTGTTAGGTTGCATTCATTAGCCAGGGATGTAATTTTGTCGACAGTGCTCTGACCAACAGAGACGAAGAACTGATTAAATTCGTCTGCAACAGTTTTGTCGTCCTTGCTGAATATTCGCTGGGATGTGGATTTATTAGGGATGCAGTGGCGAATTGCTTTCCAGATATTATTGGTGTTGTTTGGATTCCTCTGGATCTGTTCTGCAACAAATTCCTGTTCAGCAATTCTTATTTCCCGTTTTACTTCTTGTCTGAAGTTCCTGTAGGCAGTCCAAGATAGCGGGTCATTCGTTTTCTTTGTCTTCTTACGCCACTCTTCCCTAGTCTTCATCAATCCGCGGATGTTATCTGTTACACATGGGTTTGGTTTACCGCGTGCTTTGAAGGTTTTAACAGGAGCATGGCGGTCAAGTATCTCAGTAAATAGCAGGTCAAATGCATGGAGTTTGTCCTCGACGTCGTCGAAAGCATCGACTATGGACCACGGTGCCAATGATACATCGTTGTTAAAGTCAACAGGACTGTAGTGTTTGAAGCTTCTGGTTGTAATATAGACGGGCTTGGAGCGCGCTTTCTTCAATCTTAGGGGAAAGTTACATCCTAGCACTGAAATAGGATGAGGTGTCTTGGAATTGCCACAAGTGCTACCAAGCAAGACTATTTACGGTAGATAAACATGAACAGTGGATCAAAAGGGCCGAATATTGGTCTAAACCGGGTTTATTTATTTTATTTATTTACAAAATTCGCCAATGGCGGGTAAACAGACAATTATAGGGCATGGCGTCCCCTACTAGGCCTATCTATACATTGGTAGAATATTCAGCCCAAAGAATTTCCTATTCCTACAAATTAATCAGAAATATACAGAAACGCTTTGTAAGTACACTGAAAAATGTTGTAAAAATGTATGTCAGCTGGGGCTATTTTTTTCCTTTTATTTTAAAAAGACAGCAGGTTTTGATTGCACACTTTTAAATTGTTTTTGTAATCTCGTAAAAGTGTCCATTCTAAGTATAATTATTGCTTCAGATTTTCATTTTTCAAGGGTATCATTGCGACTAAAAAAAATGACCATCGGGAATTTAGTTTTGACCAATCCATATAACTATTTTAATAGGTGCATATTGATCAACAAGTTATTGATTTATGCATTAATTAATTACATACAACGTCAAGTTCAGCTCTTACCAATGTTCCTAAGAAAGCCAGTTATGGTCAGTCCTTTACTGCCCTTCTCTGCATCTGCTGATCAAATTACATGTAAAGCTGGTTGATAAATATTTAACACAAGTTTAACTGCAATGGGTCATGCCATAAAATATTCATAGCCCCTCTCCCTCCCCCAAGTCATGGAGAGATTGTCGTCCCCCCCCCCCCCCCCCCTCCCAGCCAAATGTATGCCTCTGAGAACTCACTACCCCTTGGCGTTTCTGTGACCTTTTGTAGGGGTGGGATGGTACACACTGATGCATTATGTCATATAAAAAGAAAATCCTGATTAAATTATGGTGTCACTAAATTACTTATATACCGTATTTCCTTCTTGAAGTCCTGGGGGACTTATTAATTTTAGCTCTCCCAAAGTGGGGCTTATTAGAAGAGGCTTAATATAGGGAGGGGGCTTATTAAATATGTCATGCTTCAGTTACCGGCTGATTGATATTCACCATCAATACAAGGTTTTATGCATCATACATTGTTTACTCTTCATACATGTATGTGGGAGATGCAATGGCCTGCCAATTTAAAATTATTTTGTATACATGTATTTAAATTAGCCTTACTAACCTCGTTTTTGAGTTGATAATTCAAAATAATTTTTACTCTAGAATGAGGTTAGCGAGGCTAATTTAAATGCATACAAAAGAAATTTAAATTGGCAGCCATTTTTGCATTGGGTATATACGGTTACCGGCGACGAAATGCTAGGGGAGTAACCTGCGATGGACTAGCATCCCATCCAGGGGAAGTAGCGATACTCTTAGTCGACCTCATGCCACGGAAACCGGGATAAGCTCCAGCAGTGTGGGTTAGTTTGGCCAGGGTGCAGCTTTATCTGTCTCTACACATGAAATGTTCACCTATTCACCAATAGTCATTCAGCATTGCAAGATAATGTGGCCGTGGATAATGTGGATAATTATTATCGTGGCCGCCGTTACAGACAACACGCAATACAAATATGAAACCAGGGGGACTTAATAGAGGGAGGGGGCTTGCTAATATTTTAATCCCTGAAGGGGGGGGGGGGGGGGGGCTTAATATAGGGAGAGGGAGGGGGCTAAACAGAGGAAAAACGGTAGCTACAATGTATGATAAAATTGTGCTTAGCCTGCTGGTTTGCTAGTGGTGAGTGTACAAAGTTTTGCAAAGACTTACCTGAACTCTTGGAGATTCTCCAAATCTCTGAAGGCATTTTGAATCACTGTAGATTCTATTGATATTAAATACACATGTTAGTACTCTTTTATCAAGTCAGGTTACATTCATTTGATAACTTACACACTTTATGCTATACAGTATCATATACACCGATCTATGTGAGAATTACCTGTATACAAATGTACATGTACACCAGGGTATAACAATAATAATTATTAATTAATTATTATTAATAATTATTATAGTTCAGGTAGATTTAAAAAGAAAAATAAGCGATAAAAGAGTACATGTAACGTCTTGACGTTTCAACCACTCAATACCGTAATTTTCAAAGTTGATTATAAAAATAATAATGCATGAAGGTGTTAGTAGAGTTCATTAGACAAATAGTTTTGCTGACTTCATTCGCACAATATCTTCCATAATGAACTATATCTAAAACCCTTACGAATGCATTTCAATCATTCAGATTCTCACATAAAGTATATAAAAAGGTTGGTAAAGTCTTCACAAGCCTATTATAGTGGCCCACTACTGCCAGAGCTTATCCCGGTTTCTGTAGCATGAAGCGACTATTGGAGTATTATAAGTCCATCACAGGTTACCCCCCAGCATTCTGTCGCCGGTACCCATTTATACTCCTGGGTGGAGAGAGGCACTGTGAGAGTGAAGTATCTTGCTCAAGAACACAACACAGTCACCCCGGCCATGGCTAGAACCCGGACTGCTCGGTCCGGAGTCCAGCATGCTAACCATTAGGCCAGCGCGTCTCCCAGCACTTAAGTATAAAATCAACTGTCAAATCCTGTCACTTGATTCAGTCTCATTGTATAGTTCTGGACGTCTGTTTGTTTACAAGGTTTTTTTCACTTTTAGAAGGGGTCAGTTGGGGTTCAGTAAGGGGACAGTTGGAAGTTCAGTGTTTTGTCAAAACCCATATAATTATAACTACAAATTATTAATATTGTTTCAAAGATTAATCAGTTTATAGAACTTTCACTTGAGCTATAAACTTTGTAGGTTACTACAGTGTTTACCTGCAATAAGAAGTACTTTATGCATGATAACTTGATCCTGGATTAGAATTCCACAGCTTGGGACCTCTGAAGATGTTAACAACATGCACACTCAGTATGCTGAAAATTATATGTCAGTGTTCCAGGTCAAAATCCTGACAAGGTCAGATACCTGACCCAACAAATTAATGCAAAACTCCCTACGATTTGGCGAGGCCCACATCTATTTGCCCGTTACAATTCCTCATTGACACTTTACGTTCAAACTTATCTGGAACCCTACACTGTACACTGTATGTTTAAAATACTCACTCAAGCTGATCATCAACACTTGGGCTAAATGCAATTTAGGTGAAGATACACTTGAGACAATTGTTGAGTTGCCCAGTGTTTTGCTTGCCAACACTACTGCCAGCGCTATTTTGCTTGCATTTCCTGATCACTGCCACCTTGTTTAGTGCAGATCTTTGCAGATCTTCGCTCCCAACCCTTCCCTCCCAGATGGCAAGTATACATTCAGGTAATTTTTCCACTGAGTTCCTCAGTGTAACGCATGCCTGGGTGCTGGACTGTGTCAGGGTTGCCATGGATACATATACCTCCCAGCGCTGGCAGATTCCTGTTTGCTGCTTATCCCCCACCACCATGCGGCACCTAATCCCCGGCCCCGGGGATTATCATTCAATGACAGCTTTGATATTAGTTTTAATCAAGATTTTCATTATATAACAAGAAGTTAATATATAACTTAAAACCGGGCAGTGGCAAAGTTAATAATTGATTTCCTAGTTGAAAAGCTTTTAGTCACGCCAGTCAAGCTAAAGTCTGCAGTTTGCGTGAAACTGGAAGCCGATTCCCGCTGGGATCGAATAACGCGCTAAGTTAAGGGGGATTCTACCTGAATTTCACTGAAATTTTAAGAGGTTTAAAGAAGGGATAGAAGGAAAAAAAAATATTTTGGAACACCAACACAATGTCAATCTACTAATTTTTAACTTCAAATTCTAATTTTAAAACTACATCAAATCTTCAATATTTCTCATTTCCCTAAATTTTACAACTCCTTTGAGAAAAACTATTTCCTCTCAAATATACCCCAAAATCACCCAAACATTTACAAAACACCCCATAACATAGATTCATGGGATGAGCATAGAGTTTTTGGATTGCTTGAAACGTGAACGAGATATTTCCATTTAACCCATGTTAAGTCGCGGAAAAATGGCATTTAGGTGAAGTCCCGACGCACAGGTCAATAGCTTCTTCTGCTCCATTGTTAGACAGTGCGAAAAGTCTGTTTAAAATGTATGTATAGCAAGAGCCATTTCGGGGTTTAAACTCACATACACGTCTTTGAAATAAAAGTTATTCTTCCTTGGTTAAGGTTCTTGCTTGTGGAAATATTATAAAGATACGTTTTTGTGTTGTGTTACTATACACAACACATTAGTTTATGTGGTGTTTTTGTCGTGGGATCACTCTTTCCTAAGATGTTAACTTTTGGAAATTTTAAAGAAACGTATGGAAAATTAAATTACGAGATTTTGCTTCTAACATCCCTTCAAATACTACTCCAACAGCGCAAGGTACATATATTTTTCTTTTGTCTCGTGGTTTCCCTTATGGTACTTGTGCAAAAGACGCATGCGTGTAGCGCCCAAATTCGGAATATAATCACCAGAAGCTCTAATTATTGACCTGATTTCCTACAAGTCACTGATGCGATTTGCCCCAAATCAGGAAATTTTAGGGAAAAGGACAGTCTCTATGACGGAAAATGTATTGAAAAAACGAGTAACTTAAATTACATTTATGCGCCAAAACCACAGTCGCGAGTGCTTGTTTTCTACCAAAAAACAAAGGGCAGAGAATGCATTAGCCCTGCCATTCAAGCCTCAAAAATATGTTCAATACAGAAACCATTTCCCTAGATTGTACGAGCTGAAATCTTTCCTGAAGTTTATCAACGTATTGAGAGTAGTTTATTACAGGAGTTTATTCCTAAAATATTATGTGCCAAATCAGTGGTTGATTTAAGACAACAGCCAGAACAAGACAACATCAGAAAGCCCTGAGAGTGATCGGGATGGAATTTCTCCTCACAGTATCAATACATAGTCATGAGAAAATGTTGTGAGAATGAATTTAAGTGATCACTAAAGAAGCTCTATTTATTTCCTACAAGTTGCCCCAAATCAGGACATTTTAGGGGAAAGGACAATCTCTACGACTAAAAACTGAGCAAATATATTGAAAAAGCGAGTAACTTGAATGAAATGTATGCGCCAAAACCACAGTCATGAGTGCTTGTTTTCTCAGCTATAAACAAAGCAGAGAATCATTAGCCGTGCCTATCAAGCTTCAAAAATCTGTTCAATACAGAAACCATTTCCCTAGGCTGTACGAGCTGAAATATTTCCTGAAGTTTATCAGCGTATTTAGTTTATTGCAGGAATCGCATCGAAAATTAAATATTCGGAAAGCAAAGACGAATATGTCAGAAGGCAAAATCACTGTTGCAAGTCTGTATAAACATGGCTGCGACCTTTAGCGCGTTATTCGATTACTTTAACTTTACACCATTATGATGTGTAACGCAATGCGTGCGTTATAACTCGACTATTTTTGTGTGTACTGCGCTTGCGCAGTCAACACTATGCACTTATACCGTAAAATTGTAAACAAAAGAAATGTTAACAATGCTCTATTGTTAACATCAAATCGACTAAACAAACCACAGACAATCGATCAAATCAATAACAAACCACGGTTTCCGAATTTTAATGGCCGGCGCTTCGATACCATACACAATAATGTAAATCAAGTCGATACAATAGCAATGAATCAAGCCTTCGATAAAATGCGCAATAAATCATGCCTTCGATACGAAATCCTCCCTTCGACGCGATCGCAATGAATAATAATAATAACTAATTTACATAGCGCTTATTCATCGCTGGGCTAAGCGCTTTACAAAGTATAATGGATAAAAACCAATGAATCAAGCCTTCGATAGGATACCCAATAAATCTAGCGTTCGATGCGATCAAAATGAATCAAGCCTTTGATAAAATACGGGATAAATCTAACCTTCGATACGATCGCAATGTTTCAAGCCTTCAATAAGATGGTAGTATCGAAAACGAAGCACTCGAAAACGAAGACCGAAGCACGAAGCACCCTGAAGTCGAAAACGAAGCACCCTGAAGTCGAAAACGAAGCACCCGAACTCGAAAACGAAGCACCCTGAACTCGAAAACGAAGCACCCGAACTCGAAAACGAAGCACCCTGAACTCGAAAACGAAGCACCCTTACCCGGTTACTCCAGTGGGATTTAAATTCGAAGTCGGTAAAGCCTACCTCGTCCCAGAGACCAGAGACTCTATGGGTAACTTCAGACTACGATTTCCTCGCAATTTGTTTTGCAAATCTTCGATTTTTTTTAAGCAAATCTTCGTTTTTCCGCCCGCTTGCATTGATGATTGCATCATGGATACATTTTTGTCATTTTCAGTCTTGAAATGTCTGCTACACTCTTGAGATCTTCGTTGTTTTTTGCGGTGATCGTCGCATCTTCGATTTCTTCGGAAATACCCATAGAGAGGCTCTTGTCATGTCGCACGCATCTTCTCGATACCGGATAAAAGCGTTGCGTGACTACCCAAAGAATATATAGCTGCAAGGACTACGTTTCGCCATTTATACAAGTAAGCGGTCTGAAATTTTTGTTACTGTGGGTTACAGGTCGTTCTTTTTAAGATACAGTATAATTACAAATTATTCAGTGTTCGTGTTTTGGTGACCGATTTTAAATACACCACTGGAGTAACCGGGTAAGGGTGCTTCGTTTTCGAGTTCGGGTGCTTCGTTTTCGAGTTTAGGGTGCTTCGTTTTCGAGTTCAGGGTGCTTCGTTTTCGAGTTCGGGTGCTTCGTTTTCGACTTCAGGGTGCTTCGTTTTCGACTTCAGGGTGCTTCGTGCTTCGGTCTTCGTTTTCGAGTGCTTCGTTTTCGATACTACCTCAATAAGATACGCGATAAATCTAACCTTTGATACAATACATGCATACATACATCAATCACAATGAATGAAGCCTTCGGAAAGATGCAATGATCTAGCCTTTGATACGATACGCAATGAATCAAGCCTTCGATAAGTTACGCGATAAATCTAGCCTGCGAGCAAGCTCTCTTGGCGTTTTTGGAGGGAAAATAGAAAGAGCGGGGGAAAGAGAGCTTGCACTGATGTCTCAGAATTTTGAATGCCGCCCCTCAAAACCCCCCGCCGTTTCCAGCTGTTTGAGCTGTCAAAATTTGGTCAATTGAAACTTCGTGGTCGTCTCAATTTTCTTCGTAACGCAATGCCTTGTATTCGATCTCACACGCTCGGAAGTCGTTTTCTCGAAAATTACTAAACGGATCGAATCGAAAAACATCTCTATCGAAAGGGGTTTCAAAGCGCAGGACAGCTAGAATATTTGTTCCCCGTTTGTTAGAAATTCCGCTCTGAAATTTCTGTTGCAAGATTTTGCATATTTAATTACAAAAGCCAGTGTGTAGTATTTAACCTTCGATACGATCGTAATGAATCGGATCGTTTTCTGTACTTGCCAGTAAGTTTTACCCTGGTTCTGTCAACACGTTTAACTACATGAACATTATTGCTTGTTTATACATTGGACCTTCGGTCCCATCGATTTGGCAACGGATCGTAGATAAAAACATTTGACACATACGCCATTGACACGCGAGGTGTCACTTGCGAGTATATGCCGGCTCATTGACTCTCGCGAGAAACGAGACGAGACTCGCGAGAAACGAGACGAGACGGTGTTGTCTATAAGATTCCATGTGAATGCGGCAAAGTACATATCGGTGAAACAGCGATATCGATGCGTGAAAGAATAAAGGAACACGACAGAGACATGCAGCTTGCAGGTACTCAGAACTCCGCAGTTTCGGAATATGCCAAAGAGACTGGGCACCTTCCTATTCTCGGTTTTCACTGTCACGCCATAAATAAAATAAATAAAAACCGTTCAATGAATAAAGTCAAGGAATTGACATGTCATAGATAATGAATAAATAAGGAATCAGTCCAAGTCTCAGGTCTGTGCGGTATTCCGTACTCGAGTTATTTGTCAAAATGTTATTTGTCAAATTCATAGAGCTCAGTATGGAAACGCCATGTTGGAGTCCCTCTGAGCAAGTAGTCTCCACACTTAACATGTTTAATTTAACATTACTTTGTTCTTTTTGGTTTTAACTTGGCTTGTGAAGTCAGTCACTATCTCAAAATAATGAATTGATACTTTTTTCTTCAGGCTTAACATAACTGATCAGTTTTGGAAAAAAAAAAACAATTATCAATACAGTTCAATTCACATTCCTCAAGTCTTACAACTCTGTTTCGGTAAATTACATTCTTCATATTTATCAAGATTAGATAAATAATAAATTTATCTGGCAAGTAAAATTAACACAGTTTTGTTATGATGTGAATTTTATTTTTATACACCCTTCCCAGTTTCTTCCCTTCTATCCCCACCGTCCTTTCCAAGCTGGCTAGTGTATTTTGAGTAAATCATATTTAGTGACAAAGACTTAAACAGTTCCAAATGATAAATCAACCTAGGAAAAACCTTGCAGTACACACATGTACGCGTTGCGTACCTATTTGTGGACTATGATGTTAGCAAATTGAAATTTGAATCAAATTTAATCGAATCGAATCAAATCAAATCGATTATCGTAACACAACATGGCCTAAGGGACCCCTAGTTAAAGTATTTTATTGCCAAGCTCAGGATTTAAATTCTCCTCACATGCTCAATTCTGCTTCCTCGCTTCACGCCAGTCGAGTCACGCTAAAGTCATCAAAACTCCCAACAGGGGGCGGGAAGATGAGAGACCCTGGGAACGAGGTTGCAAAACTCCCAACATGAACATCTGGACAACAGACCTTGGTCCGAGGTTTGCGTGATATTCAAAACTATCTTTATTGATCTTTGTCGCAACATGGACATTCGAAAAGTCTGTTCAAAATTTATGTGGTTAAAAATCACATACGAGTCTTTGAAATGGAAACTCTACTTCCTTGGTCAAGGCTCTTATGGAAATATCATAAAGATAGGTTTTAAAGTATTTCATTGCTAAACTCGGGATTCAATGCAAATTGTCAAAGGAATGAACCGAAGCTCTTGAGGTCAGTCTCGCGTACATGTTTATTGGTATCATAAAAATCCAAATGATTGTGCAATCGCAAGTCTCTGCCACTACGAAAAGCCGGAATACAAAACGCTTGTCCTGCTCAATCGGCATAACGGCTAAGGATCGCTAAGCGATGGCCAGGATGGCTCGTGCCACGTTCAGCGCACGAAACGATAGCAGCTCAACTATAACACTGTCCAACGTCTTCTCGTAGGGGTAAAATTAAAATCGCGTGCTTGGCGAAAACCTCAAGAAAGTACAGTAGTCACGCCAGTCACGCTAAAGTCTGCAGTTTACGGAATGGAATAGAAGATCGGCGCAAAACAATCCTGTCGTCTGTGAGCAGGTCTGTGAGTACAACGTACAACCTGAAATGACCTGCACATCTTTATCTTATTTCTGCCGAAACCTCTGTTGACAATTTCTGTGTAGCAAGTTTGAACTCATAAACGCATTTTTGAAATGGAATACTCTCTTCAAGTAAAACTCAATACGCTTGTAAACTTTAGTCAGGACCAGTCAGGCAGGAGTTCATTACCCATTGGTCGAGTGCCGGGGACCTGGCTGCGCTCGACACCAAAAAAAAAAAAAAAAAAAACTTCGACTGAATTATGACCCGGGCTCGGCCTCAGGCCTTGCCCGGTTAATTAGTAGAGACACAGCTAATGGTCCAGACAGATCAGCAACCCAGGAACCTGGGAACCATTTCCCTCATGATCGCATGCTTCCCAAGCTGTCGCCTGATAGATTATCATTCTTTATTTGGCTTGTTGAGTACCAATGGCTTACTTTTTCATTCTACTCGATATTTAGCCAATTAACATTGATTTAGATTATAACGAGACAAGAACATTTATTACCATAACCAGAGGTCTATAACTAGAGGTTTCCATCTAGCATTGCGCGCGGCCCATCAGATTCGCAGTTAGGCTATTTTTAGACACTTTTCGCGCGAAACCAGCAGCCAATCACGCACCATGCCTGACAAATATGGTCATTGAACGCGCTAGCTCGACAATTTTTGTTCAAGACGGTTTGTTCGTCGATTGAAAAGATGGCTAAAATCACTAAGTAAAAAGCCTTGGCCCTTCTAAATCAAACAAAAGTTAATTCTACTAAATAATGCACGAAGTTTGGAACGAAATATTTAATGGGAAATGCCTGTAAAATGTACAACTAATGCGACAGAAAGAGCACTAAAGGCAGCCTGAAATTAATTTACGGGAAGACCGCGGACACAATTAATTCGTCCAAAGAATGAAAACCTGTTTACAACACAAGTTTAAGCTTAGTCTATTCAGTATTGTTACCTTGTATTTCGACGAGGCTTGTCAATTCCAGCTGAATTATGTTTTAAAATCAGCACAATAAATATCCATGGATCAGTTAAGCCGTTATAAGCTTATAACTTAAGCTTACGGCAGTTCGTCAAGCGTTTGTGACAGTCAATCATTCAAATATCACTTCACAGTGAAATTATCTTTCTTTCCATCCATGCAGACATTGAGGGTTTCCTTTGTTCTTTTACTTCAATGAACTTGATTTCAAGCTCAGTTCGTTAATTCTGTAGTCGCGCAAGTTTTGCCCGCCGTATAAACAAGTGAAACCTTCGGCTGCGTATAGCTGTCCGTTCAACTTGTAAAATGAATATAAGCTTAATGTTCAGCTCCACAATTATTTCGAATCTTCCCATGTTAAGCTAAACCATCTGCACAATTTTCCAGAATACTGACGAAACTTTGGAGAGATTGAACGAAGATTAATCCGCGGAGAAACCTTTGTCTTTTCATTCAACTTTCGACAACTTGCCAACCGGACACCGCGCCAAGTTTTGCCGCCGAATTCATACAAATCATGCTTCATTTAGATTGAACTGAAAAATCACTCAGTCGATTTATAGTTTTACAAAAAGTATACCGAAGTTTGACCTAAATTTAGTGAAGTATTTAAACAATTATTACATTCTGCTGTGACGCTTTTCGCTTTTCCTTGGCCGGAAAAGTTTCTGCCTTTGCGTAGCGCTCGCATATTAAAAATGGTTCAACGTGATTGGCTGCTGGTTTCACGCGAAAAATGTCTAAAAATAGCCTAACTGCGAATCTGATGGGCCAAGACCCAATACCAGAGATGGAAACCTCTTATATAATTATCGGTAGACTGCAGTTTGCCAGAGTGCGCGAAATTTAGCATGCATTATTGCACAAATGCATGATAGAAACCTAGAGCTTGTCACAAACTATTTCAAACACACTGACCTGAGTATTAAATTTGTAAGGGGAGAAAGATCGGTTCACAGGGTTGACAGAATATTTTACAACTATCAAGTGGCTGCATTAAGCCTCGATTTATGAATCATTCGAGCAGAAAAACGGATCATTTGGGGACGTATTTTGTAGTAGTAGTAAAACTTTATTTACATGTAAACACGGTATCAATTCACATGCATGCTCTTCCATCGAGCCGTGTATTAAATTAATTACAATTTTCGCTCCAGAGAGTCCCAGCCAAGGTCATCGAGTAAAACGGAAGATCTAACATTTAAGTCAGAGAAAGTGATTAGATGCGCAGTTCTATTTTGGAGTTTTTGGAGTCTCTCAGATTGACAAACACCAATACTGCCCCATACGGAGCTGCACTAGTCAAAGTATGGTTGGATTACTGAGAGCTTTATAGATCATAATAAGCTAAGAGTCTCGCAAGGAACCAAGTTCCTAACACGTTTGATGGCCCCGAGGCCCGCGGATACTTTTTTGACAACATTGTTAATATGGGAGTCACATGATAAGGTCTCATCCAAATCAATGCCAAGATACTTGTAGATTTTAGCTCTTTCTAGGGAGTGTTGGTCAATCTTTAAGTCAAACTGGTGGTTTAAATTAGCTAGCTTGCTATGGCTACCAATAATAGAATACTTGTTTACATTTAAAGTTTATTTGCTTGCAGCCAAGTCTGGTGCGGGAGTTGGTGGTTGTTTGGGGGGGAGGGGAGTTTCAGGAATGGGATCTGAACTATGAAGGGAAAATATTTCCGAAAAAATCGTAAGTTTACTTCAATGCTTACCTAACATCGGAAGCAATGCGTGAAAATCACATCTTGTTTTTGAATTCCACTGCTTGGAACCTGAACAAAACACAACAACGCTCAGAAATACCAACACAACTGAATGAACTGATCGATGAATCGAATTCGAAAGCGGAAGTGAGTTTACAGCAGTTAACAGATCAGTGAGACAATAAAGAAATATATTCCTGTCGATAGAAAGAAAACAAATTATTGTTTCTCCACTAACCTTTCTGCAAAATAACTTGATTTTTTCAGAATTTCATCAAAGCTATAAAGAGAAAAACTTCAGCAAAACGTCTCGTCACCAAAAATGAAAGGAATCTGGGAAAGTCCCATGTCCCAGAGTCCCTAGTGCATACAATCAGCATTCTCGTCCCATAGCCCGCCGAGTCTCTTATCCGGCGGGGCCTTGGCACGAGATGTAAGGACCCGTAGCGAACAATGTAGGACTTCTGGAATCTGGACTGTGGAGTAATGTACTCACACTTTATTATTCTACTATTACGTCATTTCACCATATAAGGTCAAGAGAACACGTAAAATATATAGAGGATATTACACGGCGGCGCGAAGATATGAATTTTATTTTCTCGTGGTAATAACCTGAGTCAGTCAGGCGAATTTTTCCGCGCTCTCTTTTACTCTTCGTCTTTACGTGGTCGCGGACCCGTATGTAAAGAGAATGTAAGGAGCGCGAAAAATTGGCCTGATCGCAGGTTACGTGGTAAAAACAATATTTTACGAACGAGCGCAGCAACAGAGTAAAATATTGTTTTTACCACGAGAAAATAAAATTCATATCTTCAAGCCACCGTGTAATTTTCTTTTTATTATATAGACAAAAGCACAAACTTTATCGCGAACTCTTGCAGCTCGGTGGCTGGACTTTCCGAATTTCTCTCCTTTCGTCTTCACTTGCAAGGAACTCCTTGAATAATTATAAGTCATATGAAGTTCTTCTTCGTGTTAACATTTTCCTACTCCTCGGTGAACGATTTCATGTCGGCTTCAGTGAATTTCACGAATCTATCGCTCGCCATTTTTCAACCGGATTTTGGCAGCTTTGCACAAAAAGCCATGCAAAAGCGGAAAATGACGTCATCGATGGATATGGAAAATACGCCACCCGGCTCCCGGATGTAGTTTCGTATGAATTTTACGAGTGGTCTATTTTCCAGTAAAACACCCGTGTCTATATAATAAGACACGGTATTGACTACTTGGACAGAGCGAATACAGAAAATAGCATAATAGTCGGGAAATTTTGCAGTAGAATAATAAATCCCTTATTCGATGGTTTAACATATAATACGAGCGGACATTTTGCTCATTGCTCGCATTTTTCCTCGTCCCTACGGGGCTCGGAAAAATACTACGCAACTCGCAAAATATCCGCGCGTATTTAACAAATAAAGAAGCCAAAACCATGTATTATACTGTCATAAAACACGACGGGAATTTGAGAACACGAGAGAAATTTGGAAAACACGAGCCGCAGGCGAGTGTTTTCTAAATTTCTCGAGTGTTCTCAAATTCCCGTAGTGTTTTATGACAGTATAATACATGGTTTTGGCTTCTTTATGTGCTTTAAAATATAGATTTACGCGCGCGAAACGATAAAACACGCTTTTCTATGTTATATACTCTGATAAAACATGCGGTTTTTAACCAATCAGAGCGCGCGAGGTTTTCAGTTTATATTTTAATATATGTTAAACCATCGAATAAGGGGTATGTATTCCGGATATAAACACTCATGCTTCGTTACATACCGTTGAAATGTGACTGAAACAAATTGATTGCAAGGCTGGCACTGCGGCAAAAAGGCAGATTTATTGGCCGATATTTCGACTAACAGAACTAGTCTTCCTCAGGGCCAGAGCTATAAAGAAAATAACGGCTCCTAAAATTTGAATTGTAAATACATATGACAAGTAATGGTTAGATAACGTGCAAAATATACTTAATTTGTTATTACGAAGGTAGATCATCGCAGTGAAAGACATTACAACTAAAGCAGTTACAAGTAAATAGAAAAATGAAAAAAAAATCAGTCTTGCACGGGATTCGAACCCATGACCTTGCGATGTCGGTGCAATGGAGCGGCCATTTTGTGAGTTTGTATTATATCCGTAGATGGAGAATATATGAATGAGAATACAGTCGAACCTGTATATAACGGCCCTGTATTAAGCGGTCACCCTCTATTAAGCGGCCAGTTGTCATAGTCCCGAATTTTCGCCCATACGAACTTTGTATTTGCTACCTGTATTAAATGGTCACCTCTTTTAAGCGGTCGCGGCCACCCTTTAGCAGTCCCATGTTTGTCTGTCTTTGTTATTTTTACCTGTATTAAGCGGCCACACTTGAATGGAAACCTAAAGCCACATATCATTTTATGATTTTATTTCGCTTAAAAAGGGATATATGGATCCATCAACACTACAGCACCATCAACACTGCGCTACAGAGTTGTTATTACTGCATGTAGTTCGCCAATTTCGTAAATGCTTTCTAGATGTCATTGCATTGTATCGCTTGATTGTGTTATTGTTAGCTTGAATTATCAGTTGCTAGTGTATAACACTGTACGTCGATAAAATTGACATTTGACCACGCCCACGAAGTATTTTTGGTGAACATGTATTAAACGGCCACCTGTATTAAGGCGGGAGTTAACCTGAATGCCATTTTCCCGCCACTTAACATGGGTTTCATGGAAATATCTCGTTCACGTTTCAAGCAATCCAAAAACTCTCTGCTTAAAACATGAATCTATGTTATGGGGTGTTTTGTAAATTTTTTGGTGATTTTTGGGTTTTTTGGGGAGGAAAAAGTTTTTCTCAAAGGAGTTGTAAAATTTAGGGAATAAGAAATATTGAAGATTTAATGTAGTTTTAAAATTAGAATTTGAAGTTAAAAATTAGTAGATTGACAATTGACAGTTGATTCCAGTTGGTATCAACTGTCTGTTGGTGTTCCAAATTTTTTTTCCTTCTATCCCTTCTTTAAACCTCTTAAAATTTCATTGAAATTCAGGTAGAATCCCCCCTTAAAGCAGCCAATTTCCAAAGTCCCGAGGGTGGCCGTTATATACAGGTTCGACTGTATATGATTTTAATGTATTCTTATTCATAAGAAAGAATGTGTTAGGTGTTTGTGTTTCTAATGTTTATGCTTCTTCGTACGCTTTATATGCCTTATGCCTGAATTTCTGCCGGTTTCACGTCGCTGGTGAAGTGGCTGCACACTTCCCAGCATGCACTTTCTACTGATCCTTATTCGACCAGTATATATTTTTCTAGGTATCTTAAGTTTATAGTTTAAAATGCTGTCAATATTTCAGAAATCAAATTTAAGAAGAATATATTTACAACAAAGACAACAAATCCATCGTTTGCATCTTTTTTAAAATGGCGAACTTGTCTATAAAAAATAGCATTATTCTTCTCATTTATAATCTTCCTTTAAACATACTTCTCGGGGTTTTTACGTATTCTTTACACGTAAAATAACAGAATCTTGCTACAGTTTAATGACTTTAATTTTTTGGTTTGAAGGCAAAAATCTTGCCCTGGTACATCGAAATTCAAAATAAAAGCTATACTAGCGAAAAGCCCTATTATTGTAATGTGACATATCAAAAATCCAGTTTGGGTAATTCAAAAGTCACCCATGGAGAGAGGTAAACGCAGAATTCCATGTATTTCCAACAAAAATTGAAATGGTCACGCAAGCACAAATAAACATATTTCAAATAGATTTATTGATTACAATGTAGGTCTTTTCCGCAGTAGGATAGAGTATTTGTTTGAATACAAAATCTGATGTTCTAATGAGTCCTGTATTGCTCTATATTTCTATAAAAATGAATTCAAGAGTAGGTGATAATTACATGAACACTGTGTACATAATAACATGATCTGCGTGAAAATTGTGTGAAATTTGAGTGCGCTTCGATCAGAACTGAGATTCTGAGATCAAGAAGGTTAGATACCCCGTTTACAGTAATGGTTCATGAGGTGACCGTTCTTTGTAAATTTGGAACGGTAAGTGTCATTAAAATTTAAATATTTAGACTTTTCGTATTACGACATGTTGAATTGACACTACGGGAGGAGGTTAATCTGCAACCCGGAGGGGGGTGAATAGGTTTGCGGATCGGTGTATTTGGCCCAACAATTTGTTGGGATTACGGATTCAATGGATAATTTCCACGGATTCGCGGATCTTGTAGATGCAGTGGATTAAGGATTTTTGCAATTTTTAGGACCGGATTTTGGATTTTGATTATTATATTGTTCGTATCGTGGATTTCATCCTTCCTTGTCAGTCAGGCTTCTCCAAATATGACTTTGTTCAGAAGACGTAACATTTTTGGAGTAAAAAAAAAAATAGTAAGATTGACTTTACTCTGAAGATGACTTCCGCGCGCTCAGGTTGTTGAAACGTCATTCACCAATTCAACAACAGTCCTTTCCAGGACTACGCTCAGCCGGACGATGATACTCAGTTTCAAGAGAATATGATCTAATGTATCAGTCAATTCCAAGGCGCGATCACCCCCCCCCCCCCCCCCGAGCAACCCCCGGGCATTTGACCCCTATTCTGGCCCGCACAGTGGGGAATTTGACTCGTACAGAAGCCCGGACGGTGGGGCATTTGACCGTCGACAAAATATTGGTCAGCGGTCAAGGTTAAAAGTGATCTTGTACTCCATATAACACGTCATCCACATGGTCTTCGCTCGCTCAGCTCAGAATCAAGGTGTGGAATGTTCGGAAGGACGTCAGGAAAGCCGTTATCGCGATAACTTTCGATGATTTACAAAAGAACCGTGAATATCGCCACGTTTCTTAAATAGGGCCCATGTTGCCAGTTAGTTTCTTTTGGTGTGTGTGTGTGTGTGTGTGTGTGTGTGTGTGTGTGTGTGTATGTGTGTGTGTGTGTGTGTGTGTGTGTAAAGGCTGCGTTAAAGTAGCTTCAACGTATAAACGCTTTCTGTATTGCAACCGTCGAGAAAAGACGATTCGGTTATTCTACTTGTTAAAATTCATGCAGTCAATATTTTGCGAAAAATGGTCAACAGTTAGTAAACTTAATAACGCCATTAAAATAAAGGAGAAACGTGAGTATGGGTGCTGAGTACGGGTACATAAGTCTTTACTTGATTCACTCTTAGTTTTAATAGGTTATTGAGTAAATGCGTTTACATGTATCTTTTCCTATTAACATTTGTTTACAGTGTTCGTTTATTTTTATATAGAGCTAGTGAAAACAAGAAAAAACAAACTCACGATGACTTTTCAGCCCGACCGGTGGGGTATTTGACCGTGCAACTGACCCGCATAGTAGGGCATTTGATCAGACATCTTGAAAAAAGTCAAATGCCCGTGGGTTTGCCCTGGGGGGGGGGGGGGGGGGGGGCGGTGATCGCGCTTGGAATTGACTGATACATAAGATCATATTCTCTTGACAGTTTTTATTCAGCGGTCTTGGTTAACTCGAAACTCGACTATTGAGAATTTTTCAGCGTTTCAAGCGCTCTCTCTCAAGCGGCTAGATCGCTTTTGTTTTAGCCTGCGTGTAGCTGATATCCAATTCTCTCCTGCGGAAATCCGACTGGAAACAAGTTCTGATGATTTTCGAATTCTCCAAGCGTCTATTGCTATGCCAATCACTGAGCCGGCGAATCTGTCGCTTTACAGTTGCAAAGTACTTTGAAGTGTTCCCAAAGCGTCCTTTTTGGTGGGTTATCATAAAAAAGTTCATCCAGTTAAAGTTACCATAATTAAAGCAGTTAGATAATAACGGAGTGAAAGAGCAAGCGTTATTTAGAATAGCGCGCGGAAGAACGATCGACCTAGAATAGCAGAAAAAAATGTCATGAAAAAATGCCAGCTAGTATTTTCGGAAAAAACAACTGTAGCTCGTAAATTCGGGTAATAGGATTTCTTTCCCTAAAAATTTCTTCCACTTAAATTAAATATCAAGAATCTGAATAGATCAAACTGTGTTGATTGGTTTCCACAAATAACCCTTTGACGATATGGGAAAGCAGCCCGAAACATATTGATATAAAAGTTCGCTGCAATTTTAAATCTCCTAGACTGAAATCGTTCACTAATTTTTTCCACTGAAAAGCTCACATAAAGAACACTACCCCAAGGGACTTGTTTACAGTTGAATAAGAACTTCATTAAGAACACCATAATACCATTCTACACGCAATATTTGTATTTGTTTTTCATTAACAACTTTAAACATAAGTTCTGCGTTTAGTAAATAAAATCGATCAGAGAATCTGCAGTGTATCTCAAAATGGCGAGAGTTATGTATAGAACAAAAAGTAGAATACCGGACCGATTTTTCTACATTCCGTCAGGGCATAAGACAGCGAATAAATATATGTGTATCTTCAGCAACAGTATTCCAACAAGGAAGGCATCTTGGTCTCAAAAATTCGCGTGTCTCAGTGACAAATCGAATTAACGCGGCATAAATATCATCGAATGATATCGCAAAAGTTGACCCATCGAAGAGCAAGATTCTTATGATTACGTATTGAGTATCACGGAATTTTGAGGCAAGCGCTAACGATAGATTCTCTCTTTTCAATCGAAAACTTGCATAATCTCAGTTACAATAGTGCGGCGCTATTTTGTTATCTACCTCCGCCCCGTGAAACCCTTCGTGACACCGTCAAAACTGTTGTCGTATTAAACGAGAGGGATGCAAAGCAGGTGTAATTTCATTAGTCGTTTAAATTCCTTAAAAAGTCGTCAATATATATGCAATAATTTCAAAAGGAGTGATACTTTCGCGAACTTTTGATAATGGTGTGGCAGATTCATTGTTGTTCCAAAATAAATGGCTTTCGACGAAATTCACATTGCGAACTTTCTAGTGCAACAAGTAACTTGTAAAAATGCCTGGGATCGTCATTGGCGCAGAATTCTTTAAACAATTTAGTCTTCTTGTTAGAAGAACGATTACTTTGCCGGATAAATATTTGAGGATTTCATACGTAAAAATATCACTAACTAAACACTGCGGTTTTAAGCTATTGTCGAAACCATTACTAAATATTGCACTTCGGAACAGTTTCTGTTCTCTAGACGAAAGCCAAGAATCAAATTAAACAAATTAAAATGCAAACAAACTTGAAGTGTGTGAAGTCAAAACACTGCTGCATGATAAGTTAACAGAGAGAAAATTTGTGATTAACATCACGCTATGACTGATAAAGCGACAAAACCGCTTATTTTCACCCTAAACCTAATTGTAGCGGTGAGATATATAAAGTCCTCAGTCTCCTTTTGCGATTGATAAGCGATTGATAAACTTTGTGCTGGAACAAGCGAATCGACATTTTCATAGCGCATTGAAACTATATTTCGACATTATATCTCGCGAGCAAGTCAGATTAAAACTTTCCCTGGACAACACAAATAAACTGATCAGATTTCCTTCAGTTTCCAAACCATGAAATGACAGCTACATTCCACTTCTACCGAAAAATATCGTGAAACACAATCCCGTGACTTATAATTCCGTATAACCACCGCCCCATTTTCCCAGATCCTAAGTTAATGCAAATGTTCAATCGTAAACAGATATATAGAACATCAAAACTTACCCAAAAGACACACGATCCTTAGCTTTCAGCGAAGAAGGTAGAGCCGGTACATTTGCTGGATGAAATCTGGCCGTCAGAAAGACGAGCAGTACGTCGAGCTGCTTTGCAGACTTGCAAGCACGATCGAAGACAAGCTCCAACCTCACGAACTTGACGAAGAGCGCGATTTGAATATTTTTACGTTGTTCCGCGTCGCTACGTATGGACAAAGCAAAGCCCGTGAACACAAAGGGGTTCTAGAAAGATTGCGTTTTTAAAACCCAATCAAAGTCCTCAACGCCGAATAGACGACAAGGCTCTTATGAAGGAAATGTTCAAAATATCTCAAGAATTTGTCCTCACTAAGGCTTTTTGTATCAAAAGGATGAATGGACGGCGTTTGTGAAGACGTTGCACTTTATTACGGTCATTTACGAACAATGGTCAACAACATAAATAAGTTTACAAAAGTCCTCGCCATGAATAGCGAACATGCACAATCGGCGCGAAGGAAGCTTCAAGCCATGCCGAGCAAACATTTACGCTTGGTCTATTTCTAAGTATGTCTTTTTAATACTTTTTACCTGCTGTTATGCAAATCTGGAAGTAAATAACTTACTCAATTGTAAAGCAAGACATTTATTGTCGAGTCAAAACACTTGAAGCTAACCGACTGAGGGAATACTGACGCACGCATGCCACTCAATTAACTAATTTTAGCTGAATAAATTAGTATTCAAGCCTTGAAATATCGTTCCTGAGTGCACGATACGAAAAAAAATTGGCAAAATTTTGGCTTTTATTCGATCGCCGTGACATTTTCAGAATGGTGTCACCATACTCTAACCCATTCCCCTGGCGAGTTTGAACAGTGACAGTCCAATGTGTCTCGTTTCAGACGGGATTCAGACGATCTTGAGGACGCTTTAGCAAGAGTTTTGGACGAAGAAAGTGATCCGGAAGTGATACCAAGCAGTGAGGAAATTGAATTGCATCTGTAGCTCGAAAATCGAGCGAAGAATTGAGATAAGCTGTTACGCAAACAGTACAGCGCGAAGCACATGGTTTGGAAATGCAACTGAAATGATATTTTGATTCGCTTTTTACATTCGAAAACCTTGTTTGATGCTTCTAATACATGTTAGGATACATATTTCAGTATAGGGAGAGGAGAAAACGATCTTATGGAACGACAGAGAAAAAATTCGAGTGAAATGTTTGAGTCATATTTCTGCAAAATTAACATTTTATACCAAAAATATATACTAAAAAAATTGAAATATATTCTATATTTATCCGTTTTCAGCCAAATTTGCAGGATATGTTGCCAATATAACAGGGAACATTCTGGCTTTTAACTTTTCCTTATAACCAGATATCATTTTGAAATATGTTGCTTTTTTGTCCAAATTGGGAGGCCAGAAAATGCTAATTTATGCTAACTAATGCTAATTCAATTAAAGTATTATGAGTTTCTTTGGGAAAAAAATATTTTCCAGAAACCTTATTTACTACCCTTTCAAAAGAGATATAGCTTTCCACACAATTATAAATGTCTCTTGAGAAAATAAATAAAGAAGAAGCGTTATTTTCAAAGGCACTTTGTAATAATTGTTGAAAATCCAATAAATTAAAAAATAACTTGTGCACACAACTAATCAAGATAAAAATAATTTCCGCGCTAAAATAATTTACATGTAAATTTCGCAAACCTTTTGAAAACAGCGCTTTGAGTAAAGTTGTTAAGACTTAATTAATCGATAAAATAAACATAAACCTTTTTCAAGACATTGTCCCCATGAATGTATTATAACAGAATTTTGGTTAGACAAAAAAATTACCAATATAGGTATTTTTTTACTTTGATATAATTCCCAAATACTGACACATCATCTTAACACAATTATACGAGGGTTCTTGTTCTTGTTACTGAACTGCAGCTCGATCCATTTTCAGTTACTCAAAAGGACTATACTTTCCTTAAGTTGACGACAAGTCTGATTCTCAGTGGTTTTACACTGTTCTTCAGTTTCGATCAGCAGATTTAAGATATGTATGTTTTATAATATGATCAAACGGAGATTAACAGTTATATTCCACTTTTCAAAAGAAAAGAGCACTAAAAACAAATCCGCTGCCACGTATAACCCTCCCCTAACCATGGCACGTGCGTTTTTGCATCTGACAACAGGTGGTCCAAATGACTTTTACCTCTGACTTGTCCCGATCTCTTTATCCGCTATCTAGACTTTATTTATTACATCTGGACTTAGAAGAAGGTTGTTCAGTACCAAGTAAACAAATATCAGAATGCTTTATCTCTAAAACGAAAATCTGCTTCGATATAGAAATTTATAAGTTCATCAAGTTAAAGTTTCCATAATTAAAGAAGTTAGATAATAGCGGAGTGAAAGAGCAAGCGTTATTTAGAATAGCGCGCGGAAGGACGATCGACCTAGAATAGCAGAAAAAAATGTCATGAAAAAATGCCAGCTAGTATTTTCGGAAAAAACAAGTGTAGCTTGTAAATTCGGGTAATAGGATTTCTTTCCCTAAAAATTTCTTCCACTAAAAATTTATTCCACTTAAATTAAATATCAAGAATCTGAATAGATCAAACTGTGTTGATTGGTTTCCACAAATATCCCTTTAACGATATGGGAAAGCAGCCCGAAACATAATGATATAAAAGTTCGCTGCAATTTTAAATCTCCTAGACTGAAATCGTTCACTAATTTTTTCCACTGAAAAGCTCACATAAAGAACACTACCCCAAGGGACTTGTTTACAGTTGAATAAGAACTTCATTAAGAACACCATAACACCATTCTACACGCAATATTTGTATTTGTTTTTCATTAACAACTTTAAACATAAGTTCTGCGTTTAGTAAATAAAATCGATCAGAGAATCTGCAGTGTATCTCAAAATGGAGAGAGCTATGTATAGAACAAAAAGTAGAATACCGGACCGATTTTTCTACATTCCGTCAGGGCATAAGACAGCGAATAAATATATGTGTATCTTCAGCAACAGTATTCCAACAAGGAAGGCATCTTGGTCTCAAAAATTCGCGTGTCTCAGTGACAAATCGAATTAACGCGGCATAAATATCATCGAATGATATCGCAAAAGTTGACCCATCGAAGAGCAAGATTCTTATGATTACGTATTGAGTATCACGGAATTTTGAGGCAAGCGCTAACGATAGATTCTCTCTTTTCAATCGAAAACTTGCATAATCTCAGTTACAATAGTGCGGCGCTATTTTGTTATCTACCTCCGCCCCCGTGAAACCCTTCGTGACACCGTTAAGAGTCAAAACTGTTGTCGTATTAAACGCGAGGGATGCAAAGCAGGATTATTACGGGTGTATATTTTGTTTCCCACGGAATTTCACTCAGTGGTTATTTGTACATTTCTCTGTTTTATCTTCGGTTCACCGATCTTTCATCTGGTGTAATTTCATTAGTCGTTTAAATTCCTTAAAAAGTCGTCAATATATATTCAATAATTTCAAAAGGAGTGATACTTTCGAGAACTTTTGATAATGGTGTGGCAGATTCATTGTTGTTCCAAAATAAATGGCTTTCGACGAAATTCACATTGCGAACTTTCTAGTGCAACAAGTAACTTGTAAAAATGCCTGGGATCGTCATTGGCGCAGAATTCTTTAAACAATTTAGTCTTCTTGTTAGAAGAACGATTACTTTGCCGGATAAATATTTGAGGATTTCATACGTGAAAATATCATTAACTAAACACTGCGGTTTTAAGCTATTGTCGAAACCATTACTAAATATTGCACTTCGGAACAGTTTCTGTTCTCTAGACGAAAGCCAAGAATCAAATTAAACAAATTAAAATGCAAACAAACTTGAAGTGTGTGAAGTCAAAACACTGCTGCATGATAAGTTAACAGAGAGAAAATTTGTGATTAACATCACGCTATGACTGATAAAGCGACAAAACCGCTTATTTTCACCCTAAACCTAATTGTAGCGGTGAGATATATAAAGTCCTCAGTCTCCTTTTGCGATTGATAAGCGATTGATAAACTTTGTGCTGGAACAAGCGAATCGACATTTTCATAGCGCATTGAAACTATATTTCGACATTATATCTCGCGAGCAAGTCAGATTAAAACTTTCCCTGGACAACACAAATAAACTGATCAGATTTCCTTCAGTTTCCAAACCATGAAATGACAGCTACATTCCACTTCTACCGAAAAATATCGTGAAACACAATCCCGTGACTTATAATTCCGTATAACCACCGCCCCATTTTCCCAGATCCTAAGTTAATGCAAATGTTCAATCGTAAACAGATATATAGAACATCAAAACTTACCCAAAAGACACACGATCCTTAGCTTTCAGCGAAGAAGGCTGGCCGTCAGAAAGACGAGCAGTACGTCGAGCTGCTTTGCAGACTTGCAAGCACGATCGAAGACAAGCTCCAACCTCACGAACTTGACGAAGAGCGCGATTTGAATATTTTTACGTTGTTCCGCGTCGCTACGTATGGACAAAGCAAAGCCCGTGAACACAAAGGGGTTCTAGAAAGATTGCGTTTAAAACCCAATCAAAGTCCTCAACGCCGAATAGACGACAAGGCTCTTATGAAGGAAATGTTCAAAATATCTCAAGAATTTGTCCTCCCTAAGGCTTTTTGTATCAAAAGGATGAATAGACGGCGTTTGTGAAGACGTTGCACTTTATTACGGTCATTTACGAACAATGGTCAACAACATAAATAAGTTTACAAAAGTCCTCGCCATGAATAGCGAACATGCACAATCGGCGCGAAGGAAGCTTCAAGCCATGCCGAGCAAACATTTACGCTTGGTCTATTTCTAAGTATGTCTTTTTAATACTTTTTACCTGCTGTTATGCAAATCTGGAAGTAAATAACTTACTCAATTGTAAAGCAAGACATTTATTGTCGGGTCAAAACACTTGAAGCTAACCGACTGAGGGAATACTGACGCATGCATGCCACTCAATTAACTAATTTTAGCTGAATAAATTAGTATTCAAGCCTTGAAATATCGTTCCTGAGTGCACGATACGAAAAAAAAATCGGCAAAATTTTGGCTTTTATTCGATCGCCGTGACATTTTCAGAATGGTGTTACCATACTCTAACCCATTCCCCTGGCGAGTTTGAACAGGGACAGTCCAATGTGTCTCGTTTCAGACGGGATTCAGACGATCTTGAGGACGTTTTAGCAAGAGTTTTAGACGAAGAAAGTGATCCGGAAGTGATACCAAGCAGTAAGGAAATTGAATTGCATCTGTAGCTCGAAAATCGAGCGAAGAATTGAGATAAGCTGTTACGCAAACAGTACAGCGCGAAGCACATGGTTTGGAAATGCAACTGAAATGATATTTTGATTCGCTTTTTATATTCGAAAACCTTGTTTGATGCTTCTAATACATGTTAGGATTCATATTTCAGTATAGGGAGAGGAGAAAACGATCTTATGGAACGACAGAGAAAAAATTCGAGTGAAATGTTTGAGTCATATTTCTGCAAAATTAACATTTTATACCAAAAATATATACTAAAAAAATTGAAATATATTCTATATTTATCCGTTTTTAGCCAAATTTGCAGGATATGTTGCCAATACAACAGGGAACATTCTGGGCCCAGTTGTTCGCAAGCCGATCATCGCTAATCTAGGATTAACAAATAATCGAGGTTTCAATTTTTCCTCTATAAATGTGGTTTTCCAAGTCAATGTTTTTGTGGAGTTTGACATTAGTCAAAGTCAAAACTGAAGAGCAAAACATATAAACAGAAAATCTCACTGAAAAGTTACAAAACTGAAATCAAAATTCACGCTAATCCAGGATTAGCTTAATCGTGCTTTGAACAACCGGGCCCTGGCTTTTAACTTTTCCTTATAACCAGATATCATTTGAAATAAGTTGCTTTTTTGTCCAAATTGGGAGGCCAGAAAATGCTAATTTATGCTAACTAATGCTAATTCAATTAAAGTATTATGGGTTTCTTTGGGGAAAAAATATTTTCCAGAAACCTTATTTACTACCCTTTCAAAACAGATATAGCTTTCCACACAATTATAAATGTCTCTTGAGAAAATAAATAAAGAAGAAGCGCTATTTTCAAATGCACTTTGTAATCATTGTTGAAAATCCAATAAATTAAACAATAACTTGGGCTCAAAACTAATCAAGATAAAAATAATTTCTGCGCTAAAATAATTTACATGTAAATGTCGCAAACCTTTTGAAAACAGCGCTTTGAGAAAAGTTGTTAAGACTTAATTAATCGATAAAATAAACATAAACCTTTTTCTGGACATTTGCCCCATGAATGTATATTTCAACAGAATTTTCGTTAGACAAAAAATACCAATATAGGTATTTTATTACTTTGATATAATTCCCAAACACTGACACATCATCTTAACACAATTATACGAGGGTTCTAGTTCTTGTTACTGAACTGCAGCTCGATCCATTTTCAGTTACTCAAAAGGACTATACTTTCTTTAAATTGACGACAAGTCTGATTCTCAGTGGGTTTTACACTGTTCTTCACCGTCGATCAGCAGATTTAAGATATGTATGTTTTATAATATGATCAAACGGAGATTAAAAGTTATATTCCACTTTTCAAAAGAAAAGAGCAGTAAAAACAAATCCGCCGCCACATGTAACCCTCCCCTAACCATGGCACGTGCGTTTTTGCATCTGACAACAGGTGATCCAAATGAGTTTTACATCTGACTTGTCCCGATCTCTTTATCGGCTATCTAGGCTTTATTTATTACATCTGGACATAGAAGAAGGTTGTTCAGTACCAAGTAAACAAATATCAGAATGCTTTATCTCTAAAACGAAAATCTGCTTCGATATAGAAATTTCCATGAAGACTATCAGCACCAGAATAAATTAAACTTAGATGGCAGCTGAATGCCGAATCAGGCGAAACTTGTTTTGGTTTTAAAATTTTGATAACCGTCAAATGAAAACCACGTTTTGGCCGGACTTTTTCGCGCAAATGTTTGTTCAAGCCTAAAAGCGTTAAGGAAGTTATTAAGTACATTGCGTGCTTTCAGTGAAATTCTAACGACGGACACGTATCAAAGATCGATCATCAAAGAAAGAATAATATAAATCATGATCAATAACATGAAATAAAGAAGAGGACACGCATGCATTTCCCTAATCCTGATATTCCCAAACACCAACTATAATCAAGGATACCAGCCTTTATTTCACAACAGCTCTTACGGTTTTACACTGTTCTAAAGCTTCGATCAGCTGATTTTTAAGAGGCCCTGACTGGAAATATGGAGAATCGCTGGCCAGGCTGGGAAAATCAAAAATCCTGATAATTGGTCTGAATGACACTTATGGGGAACTATCTTCGAAAATAATACTTAAAGTTTCTGGAAATTTATACTTTTCGAGAAAATCGAGAAAAACGAAAATACGGGTTTTGCCTCATTAATTATGCAAAAATCACACTGAAAATTGGCCAAGTTCAGTACACTTGTATTCAAACATTTCGCATTATCAGAAAATAAAATTGATTTTGCATAACAACATACCTCTTCTACTTTCTAGCAATTGGAAATGTTTTGTTTCTGGAGCGGCTAGGAAGGTTGCAGGGTTCTTTAAAGTAACGACATTTCCAGCACTTTATGAGAAGGGAAACATTGCTTAATTTCAAAGGTAAAAAACGCATCTTGGTATGTCCGATATGAAATCCAAATTACCATCGTGATACAGTTTGGCCTTAGTACTTTCATAATATGAAATAAAAAATCTGGGCAATCAAGGCACACGCTGGCAAAATCGAAAGTTTGTGACGCTCTAAACCGTCAAATTAGCATAATGCAAATTTCTAAACTGAAGTATTCGGATTGATCTGGTGTGTGAAGGTTCCATTTTGATGCTGTGATGTGAAGGAAACACAAGCAATAATTTAAAAGATGGTATTAATGTAATCAACCTTCGCTGTTTGTAGGTTATACTTTAATGGTATGAAACTGAACCTCGGCCAATTATGTAATCGGAATGTAAATATATGTCAAATCGTCGATACGTTGGCTGACAAGTGCGTGACCGGAGTCACGTGAATATTGTCTGCAACTTACCTGACTAGGGTTTTCTCATTCCCTGTTTACAGATAATAAATTAGGGCTGCTAAATTGGATGAAATTGTCATAGAGAAAAATACCCAGCCGTATGGGTGCACATATATGTAATCATCCGCCAGAGCTAGTGGCGTCCCGGGTTGGGTGTACCCAAGTATATTAGCGACGGGGTGGTGCGAAGGCCTATTGGGGGTTCGAAATTTTCCGCCGGATTTTTTTAGGTAGAACAATTTTGGCAGGGAATTTTTTAGTGTTGATAAAAGGTGTACCCTAGCGTTCTCAATATAATGTCAATCAACTGTAACAATTTCATTTACAACCTAAAACTACCGGCAAATGTTAAGGAGACGTTTATTCCGGATGAATTAAAGGTGGACGCAAGACTATCTCGAACTATCTGGATGGGTTTTTTTTTTACTTTATTTTTCTTATGCAGAGAAATAAAGGACTAAATCCGGTTAAATGCTGTGCCATTGGACTTTTTTGGGGTCAAACTGGACTTGGGGTCTAAAAATTTAGCCTCATTCTATCGGCTGATAGTGAGGGGCGAAGCCCCAAGCCAACTATCAAAGTCGACTAGAAACCGAGAGCGAGCCGTCTAATTATTTTAGCGTAACCCAGTACCCCTGGGTGTGTCGTTCAGTGAAATTAGCTGTTACAAGTTTTAAGTATGTCACACTAGTGTAGTGAAAGTAAAAAATAAGTTTAGTCTGTGAACTCTGTGAATTTTATTGTCTTTGAACTCTGTATGTCAGTGACTTTAATTTTCAGGTTAGCTGTCCATATTTGTCCATTGCAATACATTTTGTTGACACACCATTTGAATTTTTTTCGACCACAAGAGAGTTTTACTGTGACGACAATTAGGCGGGTAAATAAAGCACAGCTATTTTTCGTTTAAAAACTGAGAATCCAGAAATGTAGAGAAAATTGCCTTGTAAAGTAATGACTTGAGATTTAGCGCCCTCCTTTCAATATTAAGCACCATCTTTCTCATAAGCTCCCTCCCCCCTGTTGAATCCGTTTATTTATTTAACAATAAACACCCATATTCCAATAACCGTCCATATTGCGCATGAATGCCTAGACCAATAAGCGCTTCTGTCCTGAAAGTTAAGTGGCCAGCTATATATATCGGCCATAGACTTTCGTACTGTCAGTTCCTGTTGTTTTTCATTTTCTTTCTTACTAAAAGATGTTTAGGTCAAAACAGAAATAAGCGAGCTGTCTCCCTTGAGTTCCAAAAATTAATTGAGCACCACTTACCCGTACCACCGCTGGGTGCT
This sequence comes from Desmophyllum pertusum, assembly GCA_029204205.1. Taxonomy (NCBI): domain Eukaryota; kingdom Metazoa; phylum Cnidaria; class Anthozoa; order Scleractinia; family Caryophylliidae; genus Desmophyllum; species Desmophyllum pertusum. Next base: position 66,134 of record MU827302.1, on the reverse strand, counting down.
AAATCGGATATTTACGGTATTCTAAACAGCTGAGTCAGGTCCATCTTTTCAGTCTAACATAAGAAACGAGTCTGATGTTGACTCAGTCTTATATCTACCCAAATTTAACAAAACGTACTCAATGAAAATATCTCAACACTTTGTTTCACAAAAATTCTGCTCAAAGATGACAAGGATAAGTCCGATTCGCCTGTAAATCACCGACCAGAAAGATAGAAAAAAGGAAGAAGAAGGAGAAAGGAAAAAAAAGTTGACATTATGTTTTTATATCACCAACATTGGAGAGTTTTTGAACGGCAAAAACCAAAACCCCGAAATTGAGAATCTAGGTACCTTTTCATAAATCAAGCTAGATATATACTATATTATGCAATATCACAAACGTAAACGTTCGTTGTACTTAGCCGGTAGGGGTGTTTGGCGGGGATAGCGAAGGATTTCTTATGGGTATGGAATGTACGATTTTGATATTTTGGGGGATTTTTTTAGATCAAAAAGTAATACTGTTCACGATTTTGCTAGACTGGCATACAGTCCGTGAATAGTTGTTTGGCGACTGGCGTACGCGCGCAATCTTAGAGCAAAGACACTAGGGTGAGTGTGAATATAGTGAATATAGCCTGCTTAGCCGGCGCAGAAAGGGGAGGGAGAGGAGGTATTTGGGATTCGCACAATGCCCGGAGCGCGAGGGGAAGGAGGGAAACGGAGCTCCTTTCCCTTTTGTCCACACGCTGTGCGCTGCGCTCCCTCCCTCCCCTTTCTGAACCGGCCACGCAGGAGGCTCGCGCGTATACTCGCCAATTTGTACATTGTGCACAAAGTAACTCCATGAATATTGTACAGTATTTTCGTTAATCTTTTATGTTACTGTGTATTTGGGGGAAATGAAAAAGGCATGGTAATTTTTGTGAGTTTTGTCTTGGTTCATGGAATACAGGACTGACTCGTCCCCAGTTCAAGTGTCTCTCTTGTTAGAGCCGCGCATGACAATAATGAGGAAACGCGCGTGGCAAGCGGAGCTTGTCACGCGCGTCAACTAACAAGGGAGACGACTGGGGATGAGTCAGATTACGAGTGGATTAGTTGCAATCTGTTGTCAAAACAATCTGACAGTAATAGATAATATTGTATACTGCAAGAGTAGATTTCTACCAGATCTTCCCGGAGATCTTCCACAACAGAGATGCAAGGGATGTTACATTCATTACTCGTAAAAAGGGGTTTAAATACACCAGACTATACCAATTTTCGAAATTGCAATGTACGCAGTTAGACAAATCCAACTACTGTTTGAAGAAGCCTTGATAGTCTCCATTCGGACTTAAATATTGTTTTTAATTGCTTTTATGGAGGTTCTCTTGGCAACATTTGTTGTTGTTGTTGTTTAATGTGTTATACTTGTTTACTTCGCTCAGATATCCGGGAGAAAAATGAAGCTACCTAAGGGATTTCTTGAGCTTGACGCAATTCATTTTGTATAGCGTAAGAACTTGTTCAACCATGCTACTCTCCCGGCCAATATTATATCGAATAAGCACGGCGTAGCATCACGCGGCGCTACCAAGGAAGTGGTTGCTAGTATTAATAGCAGTGATCATTCCGCCGCCTTCTAGATTTGATTCTAGATAGAGATCAGTGCAGCATATTTACAGTGTGCCTCCAGAGGTGTGCCTATCAATTAGTGTCTCTCTTTCAATCGACCTTATATATATGTTGCAAATGCAAGATGTTTTTCACACTATTATTATATTGATAATCCTGGGTTGTGTATTTGTTTCGCTTCGGTGTGGAATGGATAACTCAGACACCAAGAGAGAGTGGAGCAAATGTCTGGCATCCAACTGTCTAGATAAAACAGCTCTTTTTGGAACAACATGTCTGGACTTGAATTGGTACTTATCTTAACTGGCTTCTTTTTTGAAGATTATATTCTAAACATGTAGCCTACATCACGCCCGGGCACCCGAGAAGTACAACTCCCCCACCTCGCCCAGCCACGTTTTGAGCCATTCTGTGATATTGTTTTAAAATTGGAGTGGACCTGAGAGGTTGGTTGTTATTTCAGATTTCATGACACCATGCAAGATGGCGCAAATTCGAGGGAAGGCTCAGGGCGATTAATCAAGGAAATACGGTATTTATTTTGAAATGGCGAAAAAAGTTGCCCTTCACGATTACATATCATGGCAAACAACTAAACATTTCAATAACATATATGCATTGCATTAAGCGGGCTATGTTGTCCTCATTTCTTATTTTTCAAACATTTCAGTAACGCGGCATGTGTCATGACTCCGGTCACGCAATCGCAGGTAAGTAAAGTCAGCCAAAACAAGGGTTTGACAATCTGTTCCTTCAGTTTTATACGATTAAAGTGTAACCATCAGCGGAAGTAAAGGTTGATTAATATCATCTTTTAAATTATTTCTTGCATGTTTCCTTCACATCACAGCGTCAAAATGTAACCTTCACACACCAGTCAATCCGAATACTTCAGTTTAGAAATTTGCATTATGCTAATTTGACGGTTTAGAGCGTCACAAACTTTCGATTTTGCCAGCGTGTGCCTTGATTGCCCAGATTTTTTATTTCATATTATGAAAGTACTAGGGCCAAACTGTATCACGATGGTAATTTGGATTTCATATCGGACATACCAAGATGCGTTTTTTACCTTTGAAATTAAGCAATGTTTCCCTTCTCATAAAGTGCTGGAAATGTCGTTACTTTAAAGAACCCTGCAACCTTCCTAGCCGCTCCAGAAACAAAACATTTCCAATTGCTAGAAAGTAGAAGAGGTATGTTGTTATGCAAAATCAATTTTATTTTCTGATAATGCGAAATGTTTGAATACCAGTGTACTGAACTTGGCCAATTTTCAGTGTGATTTTTGCATAATTAATGAGGCAAAACCCGTATTTTCGTTTTTCTCGATTTTCTCGAAAGGTATAAATTTCCAGAAACTTTAAGTATTATTTTCGAAGATAGTTCCCCATAAGTGTCATTCAGGCCAATTATCAGGATTTTGATTTTCCCAGCCTGGCCAGCGATTCTCCATATCATTACCAGTCAGGGCCTCTTAGATATGTATGTTTCATAATATGATCAAACGGAGATTAAAAGTTATACAGTGGAACCCACAATTTTCGAGCTGAGGCTGAACCAAAACCGAATGTTCTTATTTTTGGCAATTTCAGCCTGAAAACGTTCTTAAAACATGTTCTTAAGTTACATGGTATAGAATTTCACAAAAAAAGATTCCAACGTGAAACTGTAGGAAACTCTGCAGGAAACCTGGATAAAAGACCAAAATACAGCCTAAGCGGTTTTTGCCATATCATGTTGTTACTATAAATAATGTGCATTCAAGTATTTTGAGCTCATCTGAACTGCGTATCAACTGAGATATTTGAAATGTTACATTTGTTAATGTTTTGAAAGGATATTGGAATATTGTATTTAGAGCTCGCGTTCGATGCAAGAAACAAGTGAATAAAAATGTTCTTAGCTAAGTCTCAACCTGGCTATGTTCTTAGCATGTTCTTAAAATTTTGGTCCATCTCAGCCTCAACGTTCTTATAAAAAATGTTCTTATAAAAAAATAAAAAAATAAAGAGTGTAATACGGACACCAAGGGGACACGCGAAAGTGACCGTATTATCCGGGTGTCCGTATTAAGCGGGCTCTCGGAATCAACGTCACGGACACATGCAGCAGGCAAAGAACGTCAAAGAGGAAGAAGGCTACAAGCAATGACTCCAGTAAAAGGCCAAGAAAGTGTAACTTTTGTGTGAGCACAATGAGCAGAGAACTTTTTAAATGGTCTACAAGAGTCAAACACCGGAAGAAAGACAGTTGTCAAACATGTCACGCTGTACTCAGTAATAAAATCACGTTATCCTGAAGAAAGCTTTCATTTTCTAACAGGGTACAATTAGCACATCATCGTGACAAATGAAAACATACAATGCACAGATAACCAGTGTCCTGAAGGATCTGTTTAATTGTGTGCAACTGAGTTTTTAACACTAATTTACTAGTTTAATCGCGTCGCACGCAAAATTGTAAAAAATAGTACTGCTCTCTCCATTTTCACTTATTCCTTATAAATGCGTTTTTTCCTCAATGTATAAAAGTTGCCGGAGAACCAAGCTGTATCCTTAGTCAAGGACACTACACTTTGTTTTGAAGTTAATTCTTTCAACAGGTTTTTATCTTGAATTTCATCTGACAATAACAATAACTGATTCTTTCGATATCAACACTTCCATTTTCTCAGTGATTAGATCTGTCCACATATGGGACACGTTTTGCCTACCCGAAAGTATCGATCCTCCGAAAGTAGCTTGCGCCAAGAAAAGGTTGCTAAATCCGAGAGTCTATAGGATCTTTTACTTTCGGAATTTTACACTATTCTAATTCTAATAGCCTGCCACCACTCAAAAGCAAAAATTAGAAAATTATTCTGCGAAGTAAAAATATCAAAAAACAATATAAATGTGGATCGATGGGGGTTCCAAGATATTATAGAATATGCATAAAATTCACACCAGACAATAATGGTCTGGTACGTAGTCAATGTAATCATGTTAAAAAGTAGGATTTTTCATCTGTATGTTAATCGCATGTTCCAAAATACCGCCACCAAGAACAAATTATGCAAGACCAATAGCGTACAAATACCAGAGCCACTCTCGTCATTTTTACTCACTACTACTGTTGTAGAAGAGAGCTTTTACGCAACACACTCTGATCCGTCACAAGTTCCAAGGGAAAGGTAGGAATTAAAGAAAATCAATGAACAAAAACAGTAATTTTATTTTAGATCTACCAAGAAGTTCCGTTGGGTGTTCATTATATATTTCTTGGCTGCCTGTGTGTGATTTTTATCCCTAACTGTACCCAATACAAGGGCTCGAGCTGGTGGAAGTAATTACCTTTTAAATTTCTTTCTTTCGATTCTGGGGACAAACTATTGAGTAAAATCCCAAAAATTATTGTGACATAAAGAGAATTTTCCCAATGCAAAAAATGCTCTCAACAACAAGTTTACCGTGTAGACCACTGCACTGAAGTACTTCGACAACAAACATGATTGTTAACTGCTCTTGTTGGGCAAACTACTATAAATAAATCAGGAAACAAGGCTTTTAATGATTTTAGAATGTGTTGTGATTACGGTCGCTTGCATTTAAGGCAAGGGACAGAAAACGTAAGCCCCAAAACTCTACTATATGGCCATTTAATTCCCTCACGAGTATTCAAGTATTCAACAAATTCCAGGGTATGTAACTGTGATCTTGTCCACGGTGATCTAGGGATTTAGTGAGCGATCAACTGAGGCGTGACTCGAGTGAACGAATGAACGAACTAAATGGTCATACAAGTAATAGTTTCCAATTCTGACATACACGTAGAAACCAAAAAGTCAATCATGACCCAAGTAAAGTTCGTTTCCGTGAAAATATCGTTACGTTATTCTGAGCTAACACTGCAACGTTACAATATATCATTACAATATAGCATTTGTTGCCAGATATCAAAGTATTTCTGAACATGCATGTGGAATTTACTTTCATTGCTACACTTATCATCTCAACAATGTTAATTTTTACCTTCATCTCTACAGATAGTGAAGAAAAAAAATGAAGTTCGCTTGTTCTATTTGTCTGCTCGTGCTGTTGCTCGTATCAGGGATGGATGCACAGCTCCAGTGTAATCCTTGTGGCGATCGTAAGCTAACATTATATACCGTATTCCTTTCCTACGTGTAGCACTATGTTAGACCATAACAAAGCAAGCGGGAGCAAATTAATTGAACCGAGAAACAGTTGGGTTGCTTATTTTATGCTTAAGCCCACCCAAAAACTCTTACGAAGTTGTATAACCAAGGGACTATAGCCGGAATTTTACGGTCACGCCACGCCACGGCCACGCACACCGCGCTCAAACAAGGAGCGCAATATTTTAAAAACGTTCTTCTTCGAATCTCGACCGTATTGATATTTTAGTGCGAATTGCAATTTGTTTTTAAAACTATTTGTGATCAAAATTAATGTTTATTTGTCACTATCTAGTGCTACAGGAGCATATCCTGACTGCTAATGTTAATGGTTTCTCTTTCAGAGTACTTGATGCTTTTTCAAGAGCGCACCGACACCGATTACGCGATTAAAGAAAACTCGATCGTGTACGACCTGGATGCAGCTACACTGTGCTTTTTTGCGAGAGATAATCCAAACGATTCCAGCGATGATAACCAGTGCCCATACAGCTACGCTGTTCCTGGAGTGGATAATGAGTTCACTTTTTGCACAACTCCTGTTCTTGGAGTTTTGATTCTCGGAACTTCTAGGTACTAATACCTTGACAGACTTGATACACGTTGCTTAGAAAACAACTTAGTCGGGGAAATGTCGTGTATTGGTGGTTTGCATCAATGTTCAATGGCGGGCTCCAAATTTTTAATTAAATCAAAATTTAAAATACTCGTCCCCAGTTTCCATTGAACTTCGGAACGCGTAATTATAAGAGAACATGTTACAGGATGTTTTAAAAATAAAGTTTGAGCTAAAGTTTAACCGATGATCGACAATAATCGTCTCGCAATTAACTTTTGGGATTGTAGGTATATCGAATTAAAATGTCTCCCTCGCTTTTATTGCCTATGATATTCCTACAAATATTTTCTTATTTGAAAGGGATGCTGCCGTTGGTCTCGACGACGATGCGGAATGGCACCATATCTGCGTCACATGGAGTAGTGCCAACGGAGACTACGAGTTCTTCAAAGATGGTGTGTCCGTAGGCAGTGGTTCAGGCTTTAATTCAGGTGGCCATATTACCTCTGGAGGTACCACCGTGATCGGACAAGACCAAGACGAAGTTGGAGGAGGCTTTGATTCAACCAGGCTTTTGTTGGCGACTTGACGCAGGTCAATGTATGGGGCGCAGTGCTGTCAGCGAGTGATATTCAAGCTCAGGCCAGCACCTGTCACATCAGCCAAGGATCTGTGAACTGGTGGTCCCAGTTCAAAGATAATGTTCATGGTGGAGTTGTGATAGTGGAGCCATGACCCACTCTGTTGTACACAAGAGGATCCAGTAACTACAATGTAAGGTGTTGGGTGATAAAGGGACATAAAAATGATTCAATAATGATTTTCAGGGCACTGTTTTTAGCGTTATTATCAAAACTTGTATTTACATTTTGATGTAATATTAGGCATGAGGTGTAATTACGCTATGTGGATAATGACGAAAGAAAAATCATTGTACTGAATTTAGCTGAATGAATATTTAAATTAAAGGATCCCGATGCAACTGACAATGTGTAAATTGTATTTTTTTATTCAATTAGTGCACAAAAGCGCAATTTTAAAACATCAAATAAAACAGTTCAAAATAAGAAAAAAAAACACCTTTCTTTGTTCCGCTCTATTTTTTCCCCATACTGACTCACCAAAAAAGCTTTCTGAAGATTCATGCCCTGAAATCCTGGGTCCGGTTGTTCGAAAGCCGATTAAACTAACCCGCGATTAGCGGTTATTCCGCGGTTAAATGATAACTAATCGAAGGATAAAAACGTGTTTCTGAAAGCAGAGTTAGCCCTCGATTCAACTCAGATTAAACCAGTTTAAACTGGTCATTCTTAATGCACGAGCGGGAGAAAACGGTAGAACGCCAATAAAAGGAAGGGTATAAAAAATGTTCTTGCTTTGGCTCGAGCATGGCAGATTGGCGATGCACAATTCAAGTATCACGTTGGCAACTCTAACCACAGGCAGACCAAACTCCAACATTAAGCCAACAAGCCCAGTATCAGGCTTCCCTTTTACATGGGAAATTGCCAAAGAATCTAATAACTATAAGCATTGTGAAGCATAGCAGTAATACCAATATAAACACTAAAAGCTGCTCCGATTTCTGAGAATGGGTAGAAATTGCTCAGAATGCAAAAAGTTGCTCGAAATAAAATCAAAGTTCTCCCAATGGGCATCTCGGGATTAGAATTCGAAGTTTAAAAATTCAAAAATATGTTCAAGTCTACTGGTCTGAATTACGTTTGAGACTAGCAGTCACGCGAGACAAACGACGATAGACTTTACGATTGCGTGATTCGAAATTTGACACTTCAAATGGAAGTTTAATGAACATGTACGAAGCATCCTTGGAGTCACCACGTAATGGTACTTACAGTTAAATATACATACCCCCCCCCCCCCCCTTCTTGTTAGAAGCCCGCATAAAATATCAGTTGAAATCGCTGTAATATTTGTGCTGCGCGTGAGTATACAGAGCAAGATCATGTTTCATTTCTTGTAATTACCAAAACTTGCTAAAATTTGCACACGGTAACGCAACGCACTTTTTGACAGCCAAGGGAGTTTAGTTAGAGTTAATAGAGAGATTAAGCATGACGTTTGTTTTTCCCGGCGTTTGCCGTTTGTACGTCAAAATGAGTAGTTTCGCGTTTATCGTGAATTTGTGAATTATTTTCGATTTTTCTGATTGATTTATTTAACGATTGGAGGAAAAGTAAAGAAAAATCGAGTGCAAGCTGACGTTTGCCGTAGAAACGTGGTGCTTAATCTCTCTATATTTATCTGTTTTTACGTACGTTTTGAACGGATAGGCGCAGCCGTTCGAACGGCTGAATATTTTTCTCTGAAGGGATAACCCGTTCGAACGGCCTTCTATCGTTCTTGAAGTTGAACGACTAATAAACGGCAAGTCAGGGCCTCCACAGACTAGAGATAGTTGTCGACAACTTATTTAGTTGTCGATCATAAAAAGTTGTCGATAACAAAAAAGCCAGTGTGTGAAGCTAGTTATCGATAACTAAGGCCCTTAGTTATCGATAACTAGCTTCACACACTGGCTTTTTTGTTATCGACAACTTTTTATGATCGACAACTAAATCGTTGTCGACAACAATCTCTCTCTAGTCTGTGGAGGCCCTCAGACAGCTTTAGCCGTTCGAACGGAATTTTGGCGGAGTGCAAGCCGATATCTAGAAAACACACAAAATAAATCAGTTGTAATAAATGCAGCAGAGCAACAACACATTGACACGAAATATGAAAGATTAATAAAAGCAAGAATACCTTTCCACATTACAAAATTTGCCAACTTTTATTACAATCAACAAAGCTAACATTCATTTCTACTGAACGTCAAAAAGTACTACAATAGGTTTTAAACAGCGGAGGCAGCTGTAGTGCGAACTATTCCTCCGTATTAAAATTGACCCTGAAAGAAAGATAATGTAATTTGATCGGTAGAACAATTATGTTTTACCTGATACTGATCTTGAAAACGAGATAAAACATCTGTAACAATGGACACCAGATGTGTTACATTATTATTTATATTCGGCCTAATGGTACGCAAATGAGTTTTTATGAACAACAAAGGGATTGCTACAAGAAAATATATCAAAAGAGAACCTGTCCAATACAGTTTTTAACCTCAAAATGTAAAAAATATGGCCACGTGAATCATTCCCGTAAGCGGCTTTCTCCAGTTGCTAACACTTTTTCTGATTCCCGAGGGTGTCCGCTTACGTGAGCTTCGACTGCACATGTATCTATTGCTTTTTAGCCGGTTACACTTGTTATAAAAGCAATATATAATTATAATAATAATTTATTTGCAGTCTATCCACCAGGTGGCTCTTCACCTGCAAAAATCTAATTACAATATGTAAAATACAATTAACCCTATTCTGCCTGGGGGGGGGGGGGGGCAGAAAGTGCCCGCGCCGACTTCAAATTTATCGTACTTAAAGAGCATTCAAGCAATCATAGCCAAACTTTATGACTTTTCCTAAAAATTATCTGGGAACATTTTAGTGTGCCAATTTTTTGATCACGTGACATGTTTCCATGGCAACCAAGTTTTGACAGGCCGTTTTAGCCAAATTTGGTATTTTCAGTTTAAATGTCCGTTTTCATGAAATTTTCGCTTTTTACGAAGAGTTTCTTCCAAAATCTTTGCAATTTTTGCATCCTCATATTGTTTTAGATTTTTTCAAATCAAATTTGGTGATTTTCTGACATTTCTGAACATAGAAAAATCCAAGATGGCGGATCCAAGATGGCGGACAGGTTTAAAATATGACGTTATTTCGGCATATGATATCATAATTGATTCGTAATTTCCACTAAAATAAACATGTTTGAATGCTTTATTCATCACATAAATTTCATTTTTATTGCACAAATACTTTTCGAGATACCGATCGTTTTACCCAAATTTGTTGATTTTTTAGCTTAATTTTCAGTTTTCATAAAAATTTTGCTTTTTACGATGAAATCCTTCCAAAATATTTGCCGTTTTAGCATTTTTATATTTTTCTTGATTTTTTCAAAGCAAATTTGGAGATTTTCTGACATTTCTGAACAAGTTAGAAATTCAAGATTTAGGATCCAAGATGGCGGATTTTTTTTAAGTATGACGTCATTATGGCGTGAATGACGACATAATTGACACGTGACTGCCACTAAAATAAAGATTTTCGGATGCTTTACACACCATGTAAGTTTCATTTTCATAGCGTTAATACTTTTCGAGATACATAGGGGGGGCACTATCTGCCCCCCCCCCCCCCCCAGGCTCAGGAACGAAAAAAAAGCCCAGGCAGAATAGGGTTAACAAAATTAAAACACTATGTAATAAAATGGAAATTCAAGTCAATCTAAATCCTTATTATCTGACTTGTTTAGCTGCAAAAGTCTCGTTACTCGCTTAGGAACAGTAATTTTGACCTACCTCGGTTTGAAACCGAGTCTGCTATGGTAACTACTCAATAAAATACTTAGGGCTATTTATACGGTCAAAGCTTAGTAGTCTTCTTAATATCTTAATATAACTTTGTTGACTTGAACTCGTTTATCGAGCTTGATAGATAACAACTAACAGTTACAAGCTCTGTAGCTTGTGGCGGAATACTTCCTACAGAGTTAGCTATTTTGATTTATCTCAATCTATGTAGAATATACCGTTTATGTATCTTTTTAGATATAGAGCGTTATAAAAAAATCTCTAGTCTCTGTTGCACAATCCCTTTATTCATTATTATATTTTCTATCTTCAAATACAACTTCATTTGAAACTAAGGCCCAGTTCAGACGCCGTACTTCACATGAGCCGAATCGAATTCGATGAATTAAGTTCATGTGAGGTACGGCGTCTGTATCAATAGACCAATTTCGATATATTAATATTCTAACTTGGCTCCGAGGCTTAGGGGAATAAAACAAAAGAAATGATTTATTCATCTCTCAACCTCGATGTGATTTATTGTCGATTTCTTTTGTTTATTCCCCTAAGCCTCGGAGCCAAGTTAGAATATTAATATATCGGAATTGGTCTATTCGGAACGGCTGAATCAATTCTGATCGGCTCAGCCGTTTTTCCCGCCTGGCTCAGCGGGAATAACGGCTGTGGACCGGCTTTGATTCAGACGCCGAACTTTACATGTGCCGAAACAAATGCATGAATCATTATAATGTATTTTTCAATATAACAGCAATTTTTCCCTATTAATTTAAGTTCGGCTGAATTAAGCTCGGCGTCTGAATCAATTCAGTCGATCTAAATTAATTTGGGTCGCCTAAATTCGAATTCGATTCGGCTCATGTGAAGTACGGCGTCTGAACTGGGCCTAAAGGACGAAGAGTAAGACATAACGTGTTCGATACTCTTTCGACACACTGTAAAATACTGTAAAAATACTGCTACGGCTACAAAATATATTTCGCTAGTTTGTACGCCATATTGAATTTCATCAATTAATTCATGTAAGCAGCCACGAAACGGTACATTGGTTCAATTACTTCATGTAAACAGTCACGAGACAACCCATCCCGGGATCACGCACTCTCGTGTGAGACCACCTCACGAGGAATGTGGAAATAGTTTGAAATTGCTCGAAAACTACAGTTGAAAGTTCCCTTTTATAATTATTTTAATGAACACTGAATACTGTTCTTCTACTTTATTATCAGTTAATAACAGGTACGAGTCGTTGTTCCCGTTCAAACTCATCTAAATGGAAAGCGATGTTAACAATTAAATACGCTTATTATATTTACTTTGAAACAGTATTAAACATTTAACAACGAAATCTTGCTTAGTACTTTGGGCTCATACCAAGTATTGCAAACGATAATTTCATTTACAGACAAGCCCGTCACTTAAATGCTACCATTGTTTTGAACAGCTAATTGTTACTGGTAGGTTTTTATATACTAGTATTATTGATTTTGGTTTAATAATGTATTCACGGGTTAGCTTTAGGTCAAGGCTACTTGAAAGGTAGCCCTGCTGGACTTGTATTACCTTTTATTATACGACATGTCATTTTAGAGTGCGAATACGCACGAAGACGAGAGCAAATATGAGACCGTATTACACGGGTCTCAGTCCCCCTGACCGCGCGCTACGGAAAACACTGTTGAAAGCCTATATTTTAGGAAAGATATTATGTCGTATAATAAACAATTTATTCAGCGGAAAGTTGTGTAATACGGCTGGGCATTTTTACTCGTCAGTGTTTATTTTTTCTCGCCTAAAGACTCGAAAAATAAAAACTGACTCGTAAAAATACCCAGCCGTATTACACAACTTTCCGCTGAATAACCTCTATGTATTACTTGTATTTGGTTAAACAAATATGATAGTGCAAAATTAGCCTTCAGGGCAATGCGGTTTGGCGGAGTGCTGGCAGTGCGGCAAGAAAAAATATTCTCGTTCACTTCTCTTCCTCTGTGATTGGTTTGTACTTCACACATGTCAGCTAGGCTTGTGAACAGGAAAAGTTTGAGCGGAGTTTTCAAGTGAAACAGCAACGCATCGATCAGCAGATCCGGCTACATCAATTTGAACCTAAAAATACATAAACATGAAAGATACAAAACATGACACAATGCAAGTAGTGAAAATATGTAAAACTGCTCACAACCATGTTGCCTGGTAGTATTAGTATTAGAGTGGTAGTGGTGAGTGGCGAGTGGTTGTGGTAGGAGGATTCGTCCATACTGTGAAGGTAAGGTGCACTAAGCGGTAACATATCACTCCTAAACACCTATCAGGATGTCCATATTCTGCGCTCGTTAAATTATCTCCTATAGGTCTGATGCTCAAAAGAACTTCTTGAAAGCCCCACTTTTAGAAACAGTAATAAATTAACTCCCCTCCCTTACCAATTCAGTATTACTTTTTAGTTGCCATAGATCGGTCTTTCAAATTCAACTTGATAAATATACCATACCGTTTCAACATTTTATTCTTGGACTTTACCCTCTTGTGAGAACTGAACACATTTGCTCATTATAATCTACTGCATGGGGTAAATAACGTTTAAGGGAATTTCATAGTTTCCACTGCATTCTCTCTATAAAGATATCACTCCCATAGCTTGCTGCAATTTACCATGGGTGCCAGAGGCATTGCAAGCGCGCATTCGTGGACAAGCAATCAAAAACCTACTGTAATATGAAGACTCCGGCGTACAAGAAAACCCTCTGACCCAAGGAACGCATTGTTTAAGGACCTATCACCAATCTGCACATTCTGTGAGTTAAAACACGAGACAACTGAGCAGGTTAACTTAAAAAAACTACTCTCTCTAATGGACACATTCAGTCGATATTTACCTCACCAACACTGCATGAGGTGAATAACCATTTTAGTTTACACTAAACCTGTGAACAGTTAATAAAATTGTGGCTGAAACGAGAGATTTATGTTGCCAAAGAGAGGAAAGTCCACTCGCGATTTGCAGGATATCTCAAAATTAAGAAGACAATTATAAAGCTAACCTCTTGTATTCACAGCTGCCTTTGATCTACGGTGTCTTGGTTATCCTAGAAAAAATAGCAATAGGATTTTAAAAGGTTGTTTTTAATGTACTTGCCTGTTACAGTGTATCTCTGAAATTTGATTCCATTCTATCCTATTTCGGTATAAAATAAATTAGTACCAGATTGGTATGTAACATTAACGGATTTCCTTTTTAAAGGAGATATATACTGAAAATAGTGCACTGAATGCCTCTCATCAAATAAAATGTCAATGAAAAAATCAAATTAACATCGACATGAATCACTTCCATGTGAAAAGTTCTAGTTAAGTAGCTCTCAATGTCGATACTTCAAGTTCAGCAGAGGGAAAGCGGACCGCAGAAAGAGGAGGAGAGGGGAAATAGAAATGGCCATGCTTGGCTACTCAACTTAGGTCAAACGTCTACCAGCTTGCTTGTTTGGCTGTCTTATACGGGAAAGTTTCAGAGTATGAAATGCGATCAGTCGCACACGTTATAAGCAACTTTTTTTTGCAAAGATTAACAAAGTTGAACTCGTATATATATGGATACTCATTTATTTACAGCTCACCTTTTGGCATGGCATCGTGGCATCTTCAACTGGATTAGTGTGAAATTGCGTCTAGGGTTGTTATCTACTGCAATTGCGATGAGATGCTTAACAGGACAGGTCGACAAAGAGAATGTTCTGAATTGCCTGACAATTACACTTAGTAGGTCACCAGACTTGATGTTAAACAGTTGAAAAAGATACTCGTTTGAGACATCTTTAGAGTCAATGACACACTCCTCGTCACTGACAAACTTACAGTCAAAAAAGTAAACACCTCTGCATAAAGTGCGGAGTGTTTCTCCTGATAATGCATCGAGGACGTACACACCTTGGTCACCGTCTGGGGTTTTCGCCGAGATTACGACAAATTCTTCCGTAGGGGAGAACATTCCAGGTAGATTGTAGTCACATAACAGAGAATTAGGCCAAGGCTTTTTCCAGAGTATATATGTGCCAGCTGACAACTGAAGTGAGTCGCAGTCGGTGGATAACAGCTGATATCTACTGTTACATGTAATAGCTTCTATTCCCAACGTTAGATTTGTTGACCTATATCCTTCATGAGAAAATGGGATTGTTGCCACTATATTTCTGCTAGTCGTATCCAGGATATTCACTTCATTTCCTTCTCCTACACAGGCCACTTGTTCTTCTGATATACGGATCATCTCGGTGATTCCACATACGTTTGACCAACTGTGGACGCACTCAGACAACTCAAAATTCCACAGCTCGGGACGTCCATTTCCTGTTGTAAACAGAACACCTTCTTTTACAGGTACAACACGTTGGCTCCCTGCAGTCTGAATGATTTTCTTTGCCTTGAGCTCCCCACTTGAAACGCCCCAAGCCGTAAGTGTCAGCACATCATGTTCTACACTTGAAGCAAACGGGAAGACTATATCTATTTGTGATGCCCGATCACTGGCAACAACATAAACAGTCTCGCCATTTAAAGAAAACGCAATATTTTCTGTTTTTGAATTCGAAGGAGAGTGGAACGTAGCGGAATGGTTTAAGATATTTAGCTTGTTACGATCGAACATTACTATGGAACTAGTTCCAGGAGTAGACCTTAATACACTTTGACTACTCAGCACAAACACAAATTCCTCCCAAAAGCGCGGGGAAAAGTCATGAGATAAAATACTGTCCTCAAAGACAAATGAAAGAGGATCTCCTGACAAAAATCCAGCCTCACTACGTGATTCATATTCCAAGGGATTATAAGAAAAGTTCCTGTCGGCTGAAACATTTAACAAAAAGGCGTCACAAGTATTACTTCTGACATTTAGGCGAAAACCACAGCGATCTCCACGAGATAGTGACTTATGCAAACCGAAAAGGAATTGATGGTCAGGGGAGAACTTGATCATTCCACACACTTTCGAGGTAGACGCTTCTGCCAGTGTTCTAAAACTATTCTTCACATCAAGCAAACAAATTGAACCCGTAGAATGGGAAATCGCCAGCATCTCTCCATTTCGAGAACAAGCAAATGATAAAACATATCTATCTCTGGAGATACGAGCAACCTCTGTACCATCCTCCAGACTCCACATAATGATGCACTTAGCATCGTCAAGGCAATTAGTTAGTATCACTGTCTCACCTCCTGAATTCAAAATCGAGCAAACTGTGAAACTGCAACAGCTTTGGGGGAAAAGTGGTTTCAGTTCTCCATCAATAGCATAGGCGTGACTAAGGATTCCTGGTAAGACAACTTCCTTAGTAGGATGAAAAACAACTGAACGGTAGCATGACAAGGCCAATGAAGGTGGCAACGTTCTATATGTTTTGGTTGTACCATCACATCTTCGCAGCATACAAAATGGGGTTTGTCCATAATATGAATAATGTTTCTTTACTTTCGCGGGACGTACCCATTCTTTCTTTCCGGTATGGAGTGACCAAAGGTGAATCGTACCATCTTCACATTCGCACACCATGTAGTCTAACTGCGGTGAAACGTCAAAACAAGTCACAGGAGATGAACATATAAATTGGGCTTGAGGTGCCATCTCTTGGGCTTCCTTGTCCAAGCACTCCATGTAAGTTATTTCACAATATTTGTCCTGCAAAAGTTTTGATGCCTCAGCAGACAGCACTGTTCCTCCCTCATTCAACAAGGTTTGGAAAAATACCCCAGCTGCAGGATGATTTGTAAACATGTTGTGGTACTTTCTTAACAGGAACAACAAGGTGTTGAGCTGAATTTCACTTTCTTCAGACAACGCTGGAGAAATGTCCTGCTTTTGAAGCCATACAATATCTTCAGCTGCTGAAGCGTTGTTTACACAGAGCTTCGCATACACAAGCTCTAAGTCAATCACATACTTCTTTACAACTTCGTTAAGACTGCATGCTCTCTTGTCTTCTTCCAACTCAAGCATGTGTACAACACCATGTTGCAGAGCATATTTTGCTGCGTCACTGAACTTTGAGTTGGCGACACCTTTTCGTTTCACATCATCAAGTTCACCAGTACAAAGTTTTGAAAGAGTATAATGGCCTTCCTTTTCATCCACAGTGAAGTCGTGCTGTCCATAGCAAGACTTGTCAGTCAACCAATCTTTAACTGACTTGTGAAAGAAGTAAACGCACTCATCTCGAACAGGTAGCAGTGCTGAAATACAAGCAATCCCCTTTTTCACTTTCCGCCGGCCAGCTAAAGAACTTGAACCCGAGAGCAAGATCTCAGTCACGAAACCAAGCAGCAAAGGTTCTCTTGCAGCTGCGAGAGCACTAAGAAAAATCAGAAACTGTTCTTCTTTGATTTTCACTTCTTTACAAAGTTCAGTCTCAAGACGTTGAAAGTAGGTTTGGTAGACCGAGGAAATACCCGAGGGTAAGGTGCTGTCCAGTTGCTCAGGAGTAAGAGATGAAACATTCTCTTTGATGAAATCTACAAGCAAATAAGCATATAAAATGAGTCCTTCAGACTTTTCAATCAGTTTGGTGATGATAACTTCTTGATACTCTGATTGTATTTCATGGCTTAGTCGCTTTTCAAACAAGAGCTTAATGTCCTGTAAGTTCTCTTCATCATTTTGCTCCAGCTGTAGAGGTTTGAAACTTTTAAGACTGTCTACGATGTTTATTTCTGGTCGAGTTGTCACGAGAAATCGAATCCAACATGGAAGCTTACTGAAGTAATTGGCAATGACATCAAGTAGCTCATTACGTCCTTGGTATTCACTTTCATCTAATCCATCTATTACCATGAGAATGTTTCTACCAGGGTCTTTTAACTTGCTTAGAGGTTCCTCAAACAGCAATTCAAACAGATCCTTGACTTCCATATCCTTGAGTTCTACACCCAGATTTCTGGAAAGCGTTTCCACAAGGGGGTTCTTGTATTCTGGCAAAGAATCAGACAGCTGACAAGCTAGAGACTGAAGCATGACCTTGGGATTCCTGTGGCGCGCCTTGTCATGCTGACAAAAATGGCTTCCTGACAGTCTCCCAGCTTCTTGCATTATTTTGCAAACAACAGCAGAGATCACAGATTTTCCCATCCTGCATTTCCGCTGATCACCATTACTCGGTTTTGAGAGCTTCTGTCGTCTAACCAATCCTCAACTTTTCTAATGAATGACACACGAGTTCCCTCTTGATATCTTCCTGTATGATTTTTGATGTCCCTTTCTGTGTCAACCTTTGCCAGTTTCTTCAGAATTTCGTCATCTCTGTTCTTTTCTCTTTGTTCTTCAGCTGTCTGCTTTAATTGTTGTAAAGTTTCAAGTTGGGTCTGATGTGCTTCTTTGATAGCTTGATGTGTTTCGATCTGGCTTTGATGTACTTCTTCCAGTCTTGACGTACTATCCTCAAGTGTTTTGTGGTCTTCAAGTTGGGTCTGACATGCTTCTTTGATAGCTTGATGTGTTTCAATCTGGCTTTGATGTACTTCTTCCAGTCTTGACTTACTGTCCTCAAGTGTTTTGTGGTCTTCAAGTTGGGTCTGATGTGCTTCTTTGATAGCTTCATGTGTTTCAATCTGGCTTTGATGTACTTCTTCCAGTCTTGACTTACTATTCTCAAGTGTTTTGTGGTCTTCAAGTTGGGTCTGACATGCTTCTTTGATAGCTTGATGTGTTTCAATCTGGCTTTGATGTACTTCTTCCAGTGTTGACTTACTATCCTCAAGTGTTTTGCGATCTACCAGCTGGGTCTTGTGTATTTTCTCAACATCTTGTTGTGTTTCAGTATGACATTGACGTATGTCCTTCAGGTTTGACTTGATATCCGCTTCACTATCAGCCAAGTCAAATAACACGTCAAGATAATCTTCCTCTCCACAGTGCTCGGCGTCCAATCTATCTATTTCCACCTGATCCAACCCAAGAGAAACAAGAACAGCACTAATTTCCTGCCACAGAGAAGAGAAAGTTGACGTATCGACACCAGTGGTTGATACATGGCCATACAACTCATTGCGGAATAACTTAATGCGAGCAAGGTTTGCCTCAAGAGATGTGTCACCTGGGAGTGGTTTAGCGTGCCAACCTGAAGGGGGAGGGGATAGTCCACAAATGCTGGTCAGAAGGAGGAATAAAAGAGTGATGTCAAATGTGTTGGAGTCGGGCATGGCTCCACCAGGTAGGAAAAGTTGGTCCCACTGTGGTTTGCGTAAAACCCTTTTCCTCAAAAGATTGTTTAGGGTTGGATAGTTTGCATAGAGATCAGCAGCAAGGTTTGCAGGAGGGTGATAATAATCAAAAACATTCCTCAGAACTGTTGTTCCACCATCAATAAGAAGTCTGCTGAGCTTGGCTCCATTTGTCTTCTCTACACTGCTGGCCAAAGGTAAAGGTGCAGCAGTTGCCATCTTTTTCCAACATGTAGTCTTCCAACTGTACCTGTATGCAGGAGAAAATGATTTAATTTATTTTTATTTTTATTTTTTTTTGCATCCATAGTTTAAAATAACTTAATAAAGAGAGAAGCAATTTTGAGGAAAGTTACAGGCTAGCACTGAAATAGGATGAGGTGTCTTGGAATTGCCACAAGTTCTACCAAGACTATTTATGGTAGATAACATGAACAGTGGATCCAATGGGACGAATATTGGTCTAAATCGGGTTTATTTATTTTATTTATTTACAAAATTCGTCAATGGCGGGTTAACATAATAGGACATGGCGTCCCCTACTAGGCCTATCTACCATTAGTAGAATATTCAGCCCAAATAATTTCCTATTCCTACAAATCAATCAGAAATGCACAGGAACGCTTTGTAAGCACACTGAAAAATGTTGTAAAAATGTACATGTATGTCACCTGGGGCTATTTTTTTCCGTTTTATTTTTAAAAGACAGCAGGTTTTGATTGCACACTTTTAAATTGTTTTTGTAATCTATTGTTCATTCTAAGTATAATTATTGCTTCAGATTTTCATTTTGCAAGGGTATCATTGTGACCCAAAAACATGACCATGGGAATTTAGTTTTGATCATATAACTATTTTAATAGGTGCATATTGATCAACAATTTATTGATTTATGCATTAATTAATTACATACAACGTCAAGTTCAGCTCTTACCACTGTTACCCAGAAAGCCAGTTACTGTATGGTCAGTCCTTTACTGTCCTTCTCTGCATCTGCTGATCAAATTACATGTAAAGCTGTTTGATAAATATTTAATACAAGTTTAACTGCAATGGGTCATGCCATAAAATATTCATAGCCCCTCTCCCTCCCCCAAGTCATGGAGAGATTGTTGTTGCCCCCCTCCCCCCCCTCCCAGCCAAATGTATGCCTCTGAGAACTCACTACCCCCTTGCCGTTTCTGTGACCTTTTGTAGGGGTGGGATGGTACAGACTGATGCAACCTGATTAAATATGGTGTCACTAAATTACTTATACCGTATTTCCTCTTTGAAGTCCTGGAGGACTTATTAATTTTAGCTCTCCAAAAGTGGGGCTTATTAGAAGAGGCTTAATATAGGGAGGGGGCTTATTAAATATGTAATGCTTCAGTTACCGGCTGATTGATATTCACCATCAATACAAGGTTTTATGCATCATACATTGTTTACTCTTCATACATGTATGTGGGAGATGCAATGGCCTGCCAATTTAAAATTATTTTGTATACATGTATTTAAATTAGCCTCACTAACCTCGTTTTTGAGTTGATAATTCAAAATCATTTTTACTCTAGAACGAGGTTTAAGCGAGGCTAATTTAAATGCATACAAACTAAATTTAAATTGGCAGCCATTTTTGCATTGGGTCTATACGGTTACGGCCGACGAAATGCTAGGGGAGTAACCTGCGATGGACTAGCATCCCATCCAGGGGAAGTAGCGATACTCTTAGACGGCCTCATGCTATGGAAACCGGATAAGCTCCAGCAGTGTGGGTTAGTTTGGCCAGAGTGCGGCTTTACCTTACTCTACATATGTAATGTTCACCTATTCACCAATAGTCATTCAGCATTGCAAGATAATGTGGCTGTGGATAACATGGATAAATTGTGGCCGCCGTTACAGACAACACGCAATACAAATATGAAACCAGGGGACTTAATAGAGGGAGGGGCTTGCTAATATTTTATATAATCCCTGAAAGGGGGGGGCTTAATATAGGGAGAGGGCTAAAACAGAGGAAAGACGGTAGCTATTATAAAATTGTGCTTAGCCTGATGGTTTGCTAGTGGTGAGTGTACAAAGTTTTGCAAAGACTTACATGAACTCTTGGAGATTCTCCAATTCTCTGAAGGCATTTTGAATCACTGGAGATTCTATTGATATTAAATACATATGTTAGTACTCTTTTATCAAGTCAGGTTACATTCATTTGATAACTTAATTAGTACACACTTTATGCTATATAGTATCATATACACCGATCTATGTGAGAATTACCTGTATACAAATGTACATGTACACCAGGTATAACAATAATAATAATTATTATTAATCATAATAACAGTTCATGTAGATTTAGACAAACATTTTAAAGAAAAATAAGTGATAAAAGAGCAGGGTTCAAAATAGCAGCCGGCTGCCAGCGGCAGCCGGCACTTTTACCACACTTGCCGGCGACTTTTCACCGAAGAAATAGAAAATATCGACTTTGATCGGCCAACTGAAATCAAAGTCGCTGTAGATGTTATAGTAAACATTTCATATCAGACAATAAAGCAGCCAAGAAATGTTTTAAAAGCTTTTTGGAAACGTTTTAAAATGAGTAGAAAGAGTAGAAAAAGGTTTGGAAATTTGAAGCGTGCTGCAAAAGTTGAAATGGAGAATTCTTGTTCACCGTGAACGACGAACTCTTTTACGCGTTTGTTCAAGCGTGAAACGTAAACATGCAAGTTTGTCTAGACAAACCGTTGCGTTACCGACTTTATGTTTCTGCACATGTAATCAATATTTATTTTGCACAAAAAACTTGTTTAGTGCCAGTTGTTAAGACTTTTCACTCGTTCAAATTAAAGTCAGTTTTGTATTCATATTGCTCGACAGAACGGATTTCCCATGTTTGTGAGTGAAGAAGCGTGACGGTATTTTACGCTTGAACAAACACCTAAAAAAGAGAGCCGTTCACGATGCTTTGTTTGGAACGAAAACACGTTAATTAAAATGAAGATTCTGACGCTGACATTATTTTAGCAGTTCAAAGCATGCGATATGTGCAAAATGTTTTTAAAATCAGTTTATAATTTCAAGGTTTCTCAAGGAAGAAAGTGAAATTTCAATTCAGGAAGATTTTGGTCACGTGCTAGGCAACGGGTTCTTGGCAGATTCCCGTTAATTAGTGTAGCAGTACACACACGCAAATCGCGGAAAGTGAAAAAAGTTCAACTACTGCGTGCTCATTCATTATTGACAGCCGGGAAAAATGAGCCTTGACAAAAAAAGCCTACAAATTCAAGCTAAAAGCTGTGATTTTACTTTGAACCCTGAAGAGTGTATATAATTTCTTGACGTTTCAACCACTCAATGTATACCATCATTTTCAAAAGTAAATGTCACAAGATTTGACAGTTGATTATAAAAATATTAATGCATGAGGGTGTTAGTAGAGTTCATTTAGACAAATAGATTTGCTGACTCCATTCGCACAAAACTAATGTCTAATAAACTCTAAAACCCTCATGAATGCATTTTTAATCATTCAGATTCTCAAGTCTTCACGAGCAATAATTATAGTGGCCCACAACTGCCAGAGCTTATGCGGTTTCTGTAGCATGAAGTGACTAGGAGTATTGCTACTCCCCTGGATGGGATGCTAGTCCATCGCAGGTTACCCCCCCAGTATATTGTTGCCAGTACCCATTTATACTCCTGGGTGGAGAGAGGCACTGTGAGAGTAAAGTACATTGCCCAAGAACACAACACAGTCAACCTGGCCAGGCTTGAGCCTGGACTGCTCAGTTCGGAGTCCAGCGTGCTAACCATTAGGCCACCGTGTCTCCCACCACTAAAGTATAAAATCAACTGTCAAATCCTGTCACTTGATTCAGTCTCATTGTATAGTTCTGGACGTCTGTTTGTTTACAAGTTTTTTTTCACAGTGACTTTTAGAAGGGGTCAGTAGGGGTCAGTAAGGGGACAGTTGACTGGGGTTCAGTATTTTGTCAAAACCCATATACATGTAATAACTACAAATTATTAATATTGTTTCAAAGATTAATCAGTTTATAGAACTTTCACTTGAGCTATAAACTTTGTAAGTTACTACAGTGTTTAACCTGCAATAAGAAGTACTTTATGCATGATAACTTGATCCTGGATTAGAATTCCACAGCTTAGGACCTCTGAAGATGTTAACAACATTGCACACTCAGTAGATGCTGAAAATTATATGTCAGTGTTCCAGGTCAAAATCTTGACAAGGTCAGCTACCTGACCCAACAAATTAATGGAAAACTCCCTACAATTTGGCAAGGCTCACATCTATTTATCTGTTACAATTCCTCAATTGACACCTTACAGTACCAGACAGAAGAAACCTAACAGTGAACGCATTCAGCGAACGCCAAGAAGAACGCCAAGAGAACGCAAAGAGAACACCAAGAGAACGCTAAAAGAACACCAAGAGAGAACGCAAAAATTCCAAGAACGCGTTCTCATACAAAGCGTTCGCTAAGCTCGATTGTATACGTGCATTTAAAAAATTAAATTACAACGCGTTCCTTATAAAGAGTAGCCACGGAACAAGTATTCGGCAGGTTCTTGTTATCTAAATTTAATTAATTACAGGTATTGCTATGTTTTCCAAGATTTCGAGAAACTTTGCAGGCTATTTACCTTCCAAAACAATCAAGAAATCCCTTGCTTCCATCGAAAACAGCTTGAGTGAATATAAAAACAACCAGGCGCTCTGCGCCGTCCTGGGCACTAGTCTCAGTTCGACTTCTAATCCTATTTCTCATTGGCAGATTGCGGCAATTGTTTTGCAAATAACAAATCAGAGTTGTTGTTAAATAGTGCCACATGGGGTTTGCAATGCATTATAGGGCGATCGAATCAGAGTGTGTTTGCGTTCGTAAACATGCCGGATTTGGTGATACGATCGAAGAAAAGGTTGATGTATATAGATAATAAAAAATTAAAAAATTAAACTAGTAATAGTTCTCACTATATCTGCCCCCGCCATTTGATGATATTACGTTTTGTTATAGAAATATTTCGGACATTTTTGCCCCCGGAGGGGTTTTGGCCCAGAGGCCAAAACCCCGAGGAGGCAGAATAGTAGTCCCCGCGTATATATGAAGAAAATATAAAAATAAATATATATATTGAAATATATTGATATATATGTTATAGTATGCCAATGAATCTCGATTTGACAAAACTGGGCGCGCGGGGTGGTATCGGGTAATTTTTCACCAGGGCCGCAAGGTGGTATTGGGTAATTTTGGCACGAGGTCGGTTCGCTTCAAAAGTTCGCTTTGCCGCTGTTCGTCTGAAGAAAATTTGCAATTCAAAGGTGAGTATCTTGCATTACAGTGATTTCTTTGAATACAAAGGTCATTCAACAGTACCGGATAGAATTGTTCGGTACACAACTTGATTTTGTCACACACTAATCAGCAACGGGGTCGACAGACTCGATCCAAAAATCTGCTAGACGCTGTCTGATATAATATTAACTCGTTAGATTAGCGGTTACAACCGCAACATTCTTGTATTTCCTAGTGTATATAAGCTTATATTGTTGTAAGAGGTTAAGCCTCAGAACGCGTACGAATAGTGAATAGAACGGAACGGAATTGTGAGTGTAAAGAACTGTGAATATACGAATAAACGCATTTTATAACTTGGAAAGACACAGTCCTCATTTGATTGTGAACCAGCATCGGGAGATATCACAGGTACCCCAAGCTCAATTTGTGAGGTGGTTTAGTCTTTTTTTTGGTGTCGCGCTTCGCGCTTATTTATAGTGTATACTACAGGCTATTTTAGTCTTTTTTTGGTCTCGCGCTTCGCACTCGCTGTCGCGCTTCGCGCTTATTTATACTGTATACTACAGGCTAGACAATATGTTTATCTGACCTCTGCTCAGATCAGCGCTGTGTAAGTGTTGTAATTTGAGCGTCACGGTAACCGTTGCGTAACAGCTAAATTATAGGGATTTGTATGAGAAATATTCCTGTTGATCATAAATGTACGAAATTGCTAATAAAGTCGTATTTTTAACTCACCTATGTTGTCTTTTTGTGGTTTCTTGTGTTCCTGTGGTGTTTCTGGCGTTCTAGCGGCTGTTTGAGGCTTTTTATGAGCGGTCGGTGTTGCACCCTAAGAAGCGAAGCAACACCGACCGCTCATAAAAAGCCTCAAACAGCCGCTAGAACGCCAGAAACACCATAGGAACACAAGAAACCACAAAAAGACAACATAGGTGAGTTAAAAATACGACTTTATTAGCAATTTCGTACATTTATGATCAACAGGAATATTTCTCATACAAATCCCTATAATTTAGCTCGGTTACCGTGACGCTCAAATTACAACACTTACACAGCGCTGATCTGAGCAGAGGTCAGATAACATATTGTCTAGCCTGTAGTATACACTATAAATAAGCGCGAAGCGCGACAGCGAGCGCGAAGCGCGAGACCAAAAAAGACTAAAATAGCCTGTAGTATACACTATAAATAAGCGCGAAGCGCGACACCAAAAAAAAGACTAAACCACCTCACAAATTGAGCTTGGGGTACCTGTGGAGATATTCCCGAATTAACAGATGCAAACAGATCATAATCTCAAGTCGAAAAAAGTAAAACCCAGTCAAAAGGATCAGCATATTTTCAACAAACTTCATTGTTCAGTATAAATAAACCCAGATCGTTATTATTTATCTGAATAACTGAGTTTTGTTCCATTTTGTGTTATTTCAAGGATTGAACGATCAGTAAGTTGCTTTACACCATTGATCATTATAAGCTACATCACAAAATCTACTTAAAAAATGTCCGAAATATTTCTATAAACAAAACGTAATATCATCAAATGGCGGGGGCAGATATAGTGAGAACTATTACTAGTTTAAGTAGATTTTGTGATGTAGCTTATAATGATCAATGGTGTAAAGCAACTTACTGATCGTTCAATCCTTGAAATAACACAAAATGGAACAAAACTCAGTTATTCAGATAAATAATAACGATCTGGGTTTATTTATACTGAACAATGAAGTTTGTTGAAAATATGCTGATCCTTTTGACTGGGTTTTACTTTTTTCGACTTGAGATTATGATCTGTTTGCATCTGTTAATTCGGGAATATCTCCCGATGCTGGTTCACAATCAAATGAGGACTGTGTCTTTCCAAGTTATAAAATGCGTTTATTCGTATATTCACAGTTCTTTACACTCGCAATTCCGTTCCGTTCTATTCACTATTCGTACGCGTTCTGAGGCTTAACCTCTTACAACAATATAAGCTTATATACACTAGGAAATACAAGAATGTTGCGGTTGTAACCGCTAATCTAACGAGTTAATATTTATATCAGACAGCGTCTAGCAGATTTTTGGATCGAGTCTGTCGACCCCGTTGCTGATTAGTGTGTGACAAAATCAAGTTGTGTACCGAACAATTCTATCCGGTACTGTTGAATGACCTTTGTATTCAAAGAAATCACTGTAATGCAAGATACTCACCTTTGAATTGCAAATTTTCTTCAGACGAACAGCGGCAAAGCGAACTTTTGAAGCGAACCGACCTCGTGCCAAAATTACCCAATACCACCTTGCGGCCCTGGTGAAAAATTACCCGATACCACCCCGCGCGCCCAGTTTTGTCAAATCGAGATTCATTGGCATACTATAACATATATATCAATATATTTCAATATATATATTTATTTTTATATTTTCTTCATATATACGCGGGGACTACTATTCTGCCTCCTCGGGGTTTTGGCCTCTGGGCCAAAACCCCTCCGGGGGCAAAAATAAATTAAATTAAATTAAAATAATAAAATAAAATAAAAATAAAATGGGAATTTTAGTGAAAGTCCACAGAGTGGCTCTTCTCTTCCACTGTTTCCAGATCGAATTGGAATTTAGAAATGTTGGTTTTTGTGGAGGGAGGAAAACCGGAGTACCTGGCGAAAAACCCTAGGAGCAAGGATGAGAACCAACAACAAACTCAACCCACATATGACGCCGGGTCCAGGATTCGAACCCGGGCCACATTGGTGGAAGGCGAGCGCTCTCACCACTGGGCCATCCCTGCTCCCATATTAGTAATGTATTGCTCAGGGAGCTCTTGTTCACAATTACCGAATATTTGGTTGGTCAATCATGCACAATTCCCCGCACAATCTATGTTTATTCCCGTACAATTTGCCCCCAAAATCCCGCACAATTTTAATTTTCTTTTTTCCCCACACCCTGCGGTGCCAGAAGCCATGGTTTTTGCACTTTACATTATTGTACGCGTTCCATATTTTTATGGAACGCGAAGAGAACGCCAAGAGAATGCGAAAGAAACGCGTTCTGCTCCGCGTTCTCCGTTAGGTTTCCGTTAGGTTTCTGTACATTCAAAACTTATCTGGAACCCTACAGTGTACACTGTATGTTTAACCCTATTCAGACCTGGCTTTTTTTGGTCTTTGGATATATAGTACATCCAAAAATGTTTCTTTTGACGTATGAAACACAAGATGATGGCATCACACGACGTAGAAATCACGTCATGACTTTCGAATAGCCGCCATCTTGGATCCGCCATCTTGGATTTCTTGAGTTTTCCAAAACGTCAGAAAATCACCAAAAATGACTCAAAAGTAAACAAAACCAATAAAACAATGCTAAAACGATCAAAAAAGGTACATGTTATTGCCAGAAAGTTATTTTCTTCCTTAAAAAACATGAAAATTCCAAATTTGGAAAAACATGCCTGTCAAAATATGGTTGCCATGGTAACAGCAAGTTCCGTGAACAATGACATGTCATACCAAATTGTTTGTTTAAATCAATCAGTTAGTTTATTTCCTTGCTAATAATAATTATTGAAGTATCTGGTCGCACAAGTAATTATGGGGCGAAAATTGTCTTGAAGTTCGAACAACATGGCCGATATGCCCCAGTTAGCGGACTTATTTGCTCGGCTGGGAAATCCCTTCAATTTGTAAGCAATTGGTTGGAGGAAAACAATTTGTCCAAGTTTATAAAACCTGTAAATTGTGAAAACTGCAAGAGAGGAGCGTTAAAAGCCAAAGAAACACGGATGAGAAAACAAAAACAATGGGAGAGATGTTTCCTGACCTACGTCTATTTTGTAAAATGTAATAAATATTTCTGTCGTCTTGTGAAACGGTGCAGTTTGTTTTTAAGTGTCCTGGGGGTGTGGAATTGCCTCTGTCTTTGTGGTGGGGAATAGGACGCCAAGTGAAGAAAAAATGGTAAATCTCCGGGGGTGTGCCCAAGGGGGATGGTAACAGTAGGAATTGAACCATGCATAACAAGACAGAACATTTATTTATAGCATAACTCATTGACCAACTATCAGGTACAGCGCGCAATCTGATTGCCTACACAGGGGCCATCTAATTATCGGTAGACTGCAGTTTGTCAGAGCTCGTGCAATTCAGCATGCATCATTAGCTATCATTGCACAAATGCATCAACTTAATGAAATAAAAATATCTCTTTTTGGGGGTGTGACGAAAGCTCAGACCTCAAAAGCTCAGACCTCAGACCTCGAAAACTCAAACCTCGAAACTCAGACCTCGAAACCTCAGACCTCGAAAACTCAGACCTCAAAAACTCAGACCTCAAAAACTCAGACCTCGAAAACTCGAAATCTGGATGTACTAATATGTACCCTTGTGTTTCAACAGATTAGCTTAAGGTGGCTCGATGTAGTTTTTTTAGCGCTGGTGTGAGAGTTTTGAAAACAAAAATTCGATCAGAAGGCAATCTTCGATTTTGTCATACTACACCATGATGATGACAAATGATGATAGATTTATTTTACACTGGTTTCCAAGCAACAGAGGTTACCATAGCAACGATTTCGGCATCCTATTGGTTTTAAACAAGGCTGATTTTCTCGAAATCTAGTCGAAAACATTGCATTCATTTTTTCATATTTTGAAGTATGCTAGTTTGACCACCTGTAAACGAAATTTCAAGAAATTCTGTAAGGCCGTTTTTGATTAAAACGGCACTGAACATTTTGCGGTCGTGTTTGTGTATGTCCCAGAATTTACTTCAAAATCTTTCATTAAATTGAAGCTATATGCACCTCCCCTCTGTTGAAGGATTTTTAATGATATTAAAGACTTTGTAAGGTAAATGGATCACCTCGGATGGTTACGATTTCAAAATATTCAATTTTGAAGAACTGCGCTCAGGTACCTCAGAACACGATCGAAGCGCCTAATTTACATTTAGCGGGATATTGCTAAAATGCTCTTACAGATTTTTTTAAAAATTGTTAGGTGTTAGCGTGATGGTTGAACTTGATATTCCAATCGAAATGCCATTAAAAATCGTTGCAAGCGTTAGAAAATAACATCGAATTATGGGTACGTTTCGCTCGCTACTGTCTTTCTCCGAACAGGAATTTTGTTTATCTTGTTTCTGGTCAGTTTCTCTCTTGATGCACGTGCAATGAATATTTATTCCAAATGCCGCGTGTGGCCAGTCGTGCGTTTATGACAAATAAATGAATTTTTAAGCAGGTAGACATCAATTCTGTTTATCTTACTAATCTAATTTTTGTATTTAGAACTGTCACGATTTAAACAAATGATCAACAATAGCAATGATATACGAACTTTGCTAAAACTCTTCTGTTCTTTGTTACCCTAGGTTTGGCATTTTTTGACGAATCTCACGAAATTTCGTAGGCAGTGAAATCATGATCACCAAAAGCGTGCGGAATGATTAACTCTAGACTTTGTTTCATTTTAGCAACATCATTTTGGTTTTGCTTGACGGCATAGCCGAAACATTTTTGAATGTACGTGATTACCGTGCCATTCATTCCCTTTACTTTCCCTCTCATACCGTACAAACGGGAACCCAAAGTTCGTTTAGCGTGGTTGTTGATCATTTGTTTAAATCGTGACAGTTCTAAATACAAACACGGTTTATTCTTGTTTAAATTAGATTAGTAAGATGAACAGAATTGATGTCTATCCTGCTTAAAAATTCATTTAATATTCAGTCATAAACGCACGACTGGCCACACGCGGCATTTGGAATAAATATTCATTGCACGTGCATCAAGAGAGAAACTGACCAGAAACAAGATAAACAAAATTCATGTTCGGAGAAAGACAGTAGCGAGCGAAACGTACCCATAATTCGGTGTTATTTTCTAACGCTTGCAACGATTTTTTAATGGCATTTTCGATTGGAATATCAAGTTCAACCATCACGCTAACACCTAACAATTTAAAAAAAAATCTGTAAGAGCATTTTAGCAATATCCCGCTAAATGTAAATTAGGCGCTTCGATCGTGTTCTGAGGTGCCTAAGCGCAGTTCTTCAAAATTGAATATTTTGAAATCGTAACCATCCGAGGTGATCCATTTACCTTACAAAGTCTTTAATATCATTAAAAATCCTTCAACAGAGGGGAGGTGCATATAGCTTCAATTTAATGAAAGATTTTGAAGTAAATTCTGGGACATACACAAACACGACCGCAAAAAGTTCAGTGCGGTTTTAATCAAAAACGGCCTTACAGAATTTCTTGAAATTTCGTTTACAGGTGGTCAAACTAGAATACTTCAAAATATGAAAAATGAATGCAATGTTTTCGACTAGATTTCGAGAAAATCAGCCTTGTTTAAAACCAATAGGATGCCGAAATCGTTGCTATGGTAACCTCTGTTGCTTGGAAACCAGTGTAAAATAAATCTATCATCATTTGTCATCATCATGGTGTAGTATGACAAAAATCGAAGTTTGCCTTCTGATCGAATTTTTGTTTTCAAAACTCTCACCCCAGCGCTAAAAAAACTACATCGAGCCACCTTAAGTCACCTATAAAAAGTTGTTGGTGAACACAATATGCGGAGAGACATGTCCTCTCCGGCAGCTCTACTGAGGGGACATGAATAAACGCTTACTGTATCCGGAATCACTGGAAGTGCAGGACATATTTTTCCAAGCAATAACTGTTATGGCTCTAGCTGCTATTGCATTTTCGCATTTCGTAATAAAAATTGATATGTTGCCCTTGTATTAGGTTCTTTGAAGTTATCATTCTTTTTTCTGGAATATTGTGTAGTTTCTGTCGGTAAGTTTAGGCAATGTCGACTGTAAACGACCAAGCAACATGTGCATGTAATAAACGTATTACTCCTTTCACTCCTTTCAGAAAAAGAGTTGGTTAACCGCAATCTTGTTTGGGAATTTGTTATTTATTACTCCGGCCAGCAGGCTTATAGGGAGTTCCTTTTTCTGAACCTCTTTAACCTATTGCATGATTCAGGATTTCCAATTCATACCAGAGATCTATATGTCTATATTTATAACAACGAACAATAATAAAAAAGCCACGTTTTGTTTTTGTTATCTATACGAATAGAAGGACTGTTCACAATTAAGATGTGCATAAGCAACCGAGAATCGATCCAAAGATTGGGCATTGTGTTTATCATCAGTGACTTTCTTGGACCCCTTCCCCCCCCCCCCCCCCCCCCCCGGCCTCCTCAAATATTAATTTTGTTTCCCTCCACATATTGTGTTTGCCAACAACTTGTTGAAACACAAGGGGACATACACACTAGTACATACACATTTCACAAAGCACCATTTCGAGGTCTGAGTTTTCGAGGTCTGAGCTTTCATCACACCCTCTTTTTTTGTTTGATAGATCGGTCAGTGGGTTATGCTAAAACAATTATTAGACGGCTCAATCTCGGTTTCTTATCAGCCGATAGAAACCTCGAGCTTGTCACAGACTATTTCAAGCACACTGGACCCGAGTATTAAATTTGTAAGGGGAGAAAGATCGGTTCACAGGGTTTACAGAATATTTTACAACTATCAAGTGGCTGCATTAAGCCTCGATTTATGAATTATTCGAGCAGAAAAACGGATCACTTGGGGACGTACATGTAGTTGTGTGTGGTTTGGGGGGAGGGGAGTTTCAGGAATCGATCTGAGAGCTAAATATTTCCGAAAAAAATCGTAAGTTTACTTCAATGCTTACCTAACATCGGAAGCAATGCGTGAAAATCACATCTTGGTTTTGAATTCCACTGCTTGGAACCTGCACAAAACACAACAACACTCAGAAATACCACCACAACAGTTTCGGTTCACAACTGATCGATGAATCGAATTCGAAAGCGGAAGTGATTTTACAGCAGTTAAAGGGAACCTCGGCTGAAAAACAGTTTTAGTGCTAAAGTATACTTAATGGTTCTCCTTAACTGGTCTTGGGGTTTTACGTCGATATTTCCATTACTAGTTCGAATGCGAAGCGTTCGGATTTCAGTTTAAATATCCCGCGTGCCGCCATGTTTTTCTTTCGCAATGTTTTATGGGAGTTCGTGACGTCACTGCGTTGTCGAAGGTTTCAACATGGCGTCTGCGGAAGGTGATTTTGCTGTTGCTCCTTACAATTTTGAGCCTGAGTACTCAGAGGGCGAAGAAAGCTACGATTCTCGTTCGACTGAAGATAGTGACGATAGTGATGAAGAGGTTTTGGGGCGTTTGATAAGTTTAGAGTGGTGCAAATGTACGAATTGCGCCACAACAACCTTGAATCAACCAAGGGAATGCCTCTGCTGCATCGAAATACCCGAAGCATCGGCTCTGGCGGATTTCAACAGTGAAGTGGTTAAGATTTTGGTGCGGTTTGTTTGTGTAGAGCGGTGTTAAAAACAAGTCTCGTTCGCATTAAACATCTGGTTCAAGGAATGGATCATTTTAATAACGTGTTGTCTGCTGAACTCCCCAACGAGTATGTATTAAATTCTTGTCAGTTTTTCTCATCAAGCGTGGCTGTTATTATTTTCTTTTCTATTTTATGAAAAGCTCTGATTCAAGCACCGCTAAAGAATTCGATGATATCGAAATATGTAACTTCGATAATACTATATTGTAGTTTTAATACTCCGTAAAAACTAAAATCTTAATTTAAGACGTTTCGTCTTACCTCAGAATCAGAACAATAGCTGAAGATTGACGTCCGCTATTGTTCTGGTTCTGGGATAAGACGAAACGTCTTAATTAAGATTTTAGTTTTTACGGAGTATGTTATTTACTAGTCTGAAGTGTCAGTCTCACTTCAGACTTTATTCTTTATGATTTCACTTTTAAAAAGATCGGAGCGATTCTGCTAGCAGGGTATGGGAATTCCTTGGCAAATTACACGGAGCAGTTGAAGCAAGAGATTAATCTTCTCCTTGGTTGTATATGTTGTGGTCTAAAATTATGGTAATGAATACTAGACAAAGGAAAATAAAAATCAAACTGGTTTTAAAAATTTTAAACCAAAAACAAATTTAAACCACAACATATAAATAAAATTATATATTTGTTATTTTCAAGGAAGAAAATAGGTATAAAGGTCGGCACACACGAGGGGACTTGTTGCAGGGAGAAGTCCCTGCAACAATTACACAAGGGGACAAGCAAAATGTGAGGGGACGAGTTTGAATTTGTGGGACAAGTTGCAGGGACAAAAATTGTCCCCGCGACAAGATGTTTTGATGAAAATGGGTACATGTAGTTCACACAAAGGGACTTGTTCCTGCAACAAGTCCCCTCGTGTGTGCCAACCTTAACTATTACTCCTTCAATATTTTAATCCAGTTTGATTTTTAAATCAAGGATAATATAAGAATCAATCTGGTTTGAAACATATATTACTGGTCTCTCCCGTGTTCGTTTCAGTAAACAGAAAACCTCTCGTCTGAATTTCTAAATCTTTATTATACTCACACAATTTTTAAGCTAGGTGAAATAACAGAACTTGTCACTGACATTTGCTTCAACCTAAAGCATCTGAACTGGAGAGCTTATGTTAATCTAAACATGATCAGTCATATTAACTAAATAACAGATGCACGTATATTTTATCTATATTCACAGAACTTACCGCTGGTTGGCATACACTCAGTTTGTTTACTGGGTGTATGGAAAACTTGGCAAAGGGAATAGAAAGATTGTGCCATCATGCGCTGTAGATAGAATTCGCAAGACATTTCCCGCTGCTGATGGAATATATACTGGATTTAGATTTTCAACCATAAATACCATTCCAGAGTCATAGAGCTAGATTTAACACATCAAAGCTGCATTCCACAAAGCAAAGAAAAGCTCTAAATAATAATTATTGGATTGCAAGTTTGTGACAACAACAATATCTGGCCATGCTAGGTATAAATCATGTTAATAATTAACTTATTTTTCTAGTCTCTCCATGTTCTCTCCATATTCATTCTTCTATAGAGACTGCAACATGTGATAAGATTCTGATGCTATTTTCTATAAATGCATGTGGGCAGTATTTTTTATCCATTGTTAGAAATGGAACCAAGCTACTTTACACTTTGTCTGATTGTAGGACTGAATTATATTTAGTCAACAATGAAAATCTACTGGGTAATGATTTTGCACATATTTCTGAGTCATTGTTTGAATGTCATAATAAAAAGGGTGTTTTCCAAAAGACAGTGCATAACATCAATATAACTGAGCTGCTATTAGTAATGGACTGTCACGAATGGCAATCATTTGCACCTCTTTTGTAAGTTAAGATCACAATTATATGCTGTCTTTCTTGGTTTTAAATCTTGATAGAAGAATTCTCTCCTTAATAATGTCTTGCCTGGGGGGTCTCTGAAGTGGAGCCATGATGTGTCGAACATCGGTGGGTTTTCGTGCCGCTACTACTGATTTATCACCCTCCGTGTGCTTAATGGAATCTCCCACCATTTCTCTGAGGTAACTGTGATTCTTTTTTTCTAATACCGGTTCTGCATCGTACCTCTTTGTAACCTTACTCCACGCAATGCGAAATCTGAGTTCACCCTCTCTCTCTCCACTCTGGACTTTTGCCTAAATTACAGAAAAGTACCATGACTAAAATTACAGCCATATTACATTTTTATTAATGAATACAGTCAGACCTGTATTAAGCGGACACCCTCGGGGAATGCTCTAGTGTCCGCTTAATAGAGGTGTCCGCTTAATATGGTTTCCGCTTAATACAGGTTTGACTGTAGTAACCTGTATTAGGCTTATATGTAGTGTATGTAGCTTTTTATTTTCAGCACTTCTGTTTACTCTTACAGTCATGTGTGTAATTGTTGTAGTTTTAATTTGTTTTTGTGATATTTAAGTTTAGGTGTCCCCGATTAGTGGGCCTTTTGGCACGCTAGAAGACTTCGACACATTAATAAAGTTGTTATTATTATATTAAACATTTTCAAACCAGGTGTAATTGTTATTTTCCTTTGTTTCACTGGATTGACCCTCTTACACAATGGAAAATAAGAATGATACTTGTTTGAAAACATT
The DNA here is from genome assembly GCA_029204205.1 of Desmophyllum pertusum. Classification (NCBI taxonomy): domain Eukaryota; kingdom Metazoa; phylum Cnidaria; class Anthozoa; order Scleractinia; family Caryophylliidae; genus Desmophyllum; species Desmophyllum pertusum. The sequence continues at coordinate 30,795 of MU827302.1, read as the reverse complement.
TCAAACCATTGTAAACAAATTTAAACCACAACATATATATACACAAGTCATTCAAAATCATATAGGAAACTATTACCCATCGATCTACAAGAAAAATGTAAATAGAACCTTATTACAGGTTATCAATAGGTCATGATAAAGATCATACTGTACCTGCTTTCTTGAAGCATTGTGGTTGTGGTCAAGAGCTATAAGTTTGGTTGCCTCCTCCATCACTTTGTGCGAGTAATGTGTATGTTTTGGGAGGTGTTTGAGGTAAAGAGAGTGGTATGCTTCTAGTGATGTGGTGCGAACACAGTCTGTTAGGTGAGGAAGGGTCTTCAGTAGCCTGGTGTCATGCACAATTTTCAGCAAATCGTTGTGGGGTGGGGAACCAGGTGTGAGCCACTTTTTCCGCCTTGTACTCTCGTCTAGTTCCCCATGTTGACAGTTTTTGAAAAATTGGTTGCTTGGAAAGTCATGTCTGTTAACAACATGGTTTGTTATTGATAGCCACTTCTCCTTTAATGTATCTGCGTCACCATTACAAGTCTCAATACTCCACCAAAAATGGTTTGTGATTGATGGAATCCACTCACCCAACTTTTCGCTTCCCTTCTTTTTGGACACTGCCCTCAGTTTTTTAGTCACATTTTTGCACGCGTGCCATGGGTCAATATGGTGCTTTTTTTTGTTTTTCTTCTTCTCTCATGTACTTTTTAATCTGAGGGTGTGAATCTGTAGAAATACCAGCCACATCCACTCCAGCTGCCTCAATAGTGTTAAGGGTTTCTATAAACCCCTTTTTCTCCATGGCATTAGAATTCTTTACTTCGCACACCGAGACAACTTTGAAGTCCACAACCAAGTCAGTTTCTACATCCAACATGGTGTATGTACCATATTTGGCACAATGGCCTGGTGAATCGCAGCGTCCGTCACCAGCAAGAGTAACTGGCTCAAGCCTACCTTTCAGTTTATCAAAGACCCTGCTTTGCTCTCTTTCCCAGTGAGTGTCAATGGTGGGATAAACATGTTTTTCTCGTAAATTATAGTAACAATCCTCTCCGATAGATTTTAGGTTGATGGTTGAGGCAAACTGTTCAAATTTTGCAAATTGTATTCCACTGAAAAACAACCCAGCAGACAGTGCCAGATTTCCTTCCCCTTTTAACCCAGGAATGGAAGGCTGCGATTGCCAAGTAAAATTGCAATTGTTTAAGCAATTTAGTTTGATTGTGTATTGTGATCCATCATTTTCTCTTTCATCAATTTCATCCTCATTGACAGGGGAGCCACACTGGGGACAAAACCTCAGCAGTTGGCGAAGATTTTCCTCGTATACAAGCAGAATTCGTTTGCCATGGGGAGAATTTAGACATTCAGCACTCTCACTAGGTGTTGTACTTGTTTGGGAGGATTGAGAGGATGCTACATAGTCAGGATCAAGTTCCACCTTATCTTTTACTGGAGAGGATGGTGGCGAGGAGAAAAGCTCATCACCTGATTCAGCTGCTTCGGCAGTGGGGTGAGGGTGTTCAAAGAAAAACTCAGCTTGAAAATCACTGTCATTATTAGTCTTAACAGATGACTCTTCTTGACATTTAAAGAAACAATAAGAATGTTCATTCAAAATCTCGTTAGCAGCGTCAAAAGGAAATTGCATTGTTTCATCTACCATGATTCTTTCATGGGGGGTTCCTTTGATTGCATTGTTTGTGTTATCAGATTTGGCATCATCATAGTCTTGTTTATCAAAGTTATCAACATCCTCAATCTCCACAAACCTCTGTTCTAGTTCCTGAGGTTCGACAACAAGGGAAGTATTTTGAGAAACCTCAAAATGTGTTGCCTCAACATCAACATTTTCTACCTCAATATAACTGTGCATGTCACCTTTCTCACATTCTATGTTACCAGAAGGAGTTTTGCTAGTAGTAGTCTGTTTTTTCTCTGGTGAGGTTGATTGCATCCTTCTCTTTTTACCCAGCACAAGTTCATCAATGGTCTGTATTAAATGCAACACCAAATTGGATATTACTGTATTTATAGAGTGATGGCAAGGCCCAATGTTAAACAATAATTATTACTCCAAAACCTGAATCTGCATACCCAAGAATTTGACATTACAGGGACAGATAATAATCTATCTCTGTACCTGGTTTTTCAGGTGCAAAGTAGGGGTACGTGCCCTAATGACGAGTTTGCGTAAAAATAGACTTCACAGTACAAAATAAATACCACCACTCGCAACTGAATATTTGCTAAATATTTGTTTATTAATTACATATTTTAGAGACAACAAGACTGTGCTGTCTTCTACATGGAAAATAATGTTTTACTAAGCTTAAATTTTTCCTCACCTCTTGACGTTTACGTTTTAGCAGCTCTCGCCACACTGGTGGTACGTTCTTTTGGCTGTGGTTGTGGTTTATGTGAGAAAATGGTGGGAACTGCATCTTCCTTTAGTCTTTTTTTGCAGCCAACCCCCAATATATTATTCCGAATATCGACGGATTCATCGAAACAGCTTGGGTCGAAGTGGGAAGAACAAAGATACACATTCTTCGGCAGATTTTGCCGTGGTCGACCAATAGCAGTTATCCAGTTCTTCCTCACTTGTTTACGATCTGCACCAGGTACCGGTGGAAAGTGATTGAATCATCTTGTTTCTTCTTCGATTGATGGTTACAACCAACCGCACAACAGTGAGGCATATCAACTCTGAAAGCTTGACGATAATATCTTCTAATTTGACAACAATTTCGACAAATTCATATACAAATTCATATACATTAGTAGAAAATCTTACTTAGCCGCCATATTGAAATCGGACGACAACGCACTGACGTCATAATCTCCCAGCAAACTTTGCGAAAAAAAACATGGCGGCTAGCGGGAAATTTGAAGGCAAAAACCCGAAAACAAACGCCCAGAATTCAAACCAGTTAAAGAATTATCGACTTTGAACCACTAAACTAGTTTTACACGATCACCAACTTATGATTTGGAGTAAACTGTTTTTCAGCCGAGGTTCCCTTTAACAGATCAGCGAGACGTTAAACAATAAAGAAATATATTCCTGTCGATAGAAAGAAAACAAATTATTGTTTTCTCCACTAACCTTGCTGAAAAATAACTTGATTTTTTCAGAATTTCATCAGAAGGGAAAGCTTAGAAAAGTAAAAACTTCAGCAAAACTCTCGTGGCACGCCTGAAAGGAATCTGGGAAAGTCCCATGTCCCAGAGTCCCTAGCGCACACAATCAGCATTCTCGTCCCAGAGCCCACCGAGGCTCTTAACCGGGGAAAACTTGGCACGAAAAATTATTAACAATTTAGGACTTCTGGAATCTGGACTGTGGAGTATGTACATACACTGCATTCCGGATATAAACACTCATGCTTCGTTACATACCGTAGCCAACCTCGATTCCAGGCTCTCTCTCCTTTTCCTCCCTTGTCGTTGAGTAGAGAGACCCTGGTTGCGGCTGGTCACGTGACCATGCGGTTACAACAATACCGCAGGGAAGGTGGGTCTTTGAGGCCGTTTTGTTAAGGTGAACAATAATTACTAACAAGGGGATCGAAGGGGCAAATCGAGCTTGGTTCAAAATGGAACAGCCTTGCTTTCTGCTGGTTTATATGTTAAAAGTGAAAACAGGCTATTTGTATGGAACGTTTGTTTTTATTCTGTACAACTTCGAATTCATGACATGAACATGTATACGTGACGGATATTTTCGAGCCACAAAAGCAGCGGCGCGAATATTATATTACAAGAATGGAAAATTCGCTTTGCGAACACAAAATTCTAAGTAGAAAATCAGAATATAAGTAGACAGGTTCATGATCGTAAAGCTAAACGAGGTTGTAAACCAGACACCTTGGTCTCAAACCAAGTTTGAAAACAACAATAAGCTTGGCGAGCTCGTTCACTGACCCTGTGAACTCCGGTAAATTAAAACACAACGGCATTTATTTACAAATTCATTTGGAGCGAAATCAGGAGTGAAATAGTCCAAATTTTAGGATAAAAGAAGTAGCTTACTATTTTCTCTAACTGATTCTGTCGTTAGTTTGACCGTAATATATAGTTTTCTTGTGTCAAAAATCTACAACAACAACCGCTCGAAGCCGCCCGCCGGCGGTTCCTTGAAAATCAACAACCTTGTACGGCACGAATGTCAAACGGACTGTACGAAGGAATTTTTTTCCATCGGCAGTTTTTGCAGTGAATACAATTTAACGATCACTTAAACTCATTACCTTAAAGCTGTTCACATACCGAAATGATCGGCTTTCTTCCATGGACAAAATTCCGTTGTAAAACGTCCGACGTAGTTGTGTAGTTCTGAGAATTACGCAAGCGGTTTCCAAGAAAAGATTATCGCAGTGATCTTCGCAAACCGCCTGGCAAAGCCTGTAGAAGCTTGAATAACCGCAAGTAAAGCTTATGTACAAATGCTTTGCGAGTTGTTTGAAGACCTACATCTGCGAGTTTGGACTCAGAGTCAACGCTCTCACCCTCGCATGGTAGATTTGTCACAGCAACAACTCTAACACTCTACAACCCTCCCTCCGAATATATTTTTTTACCACCCAGAATTTGGGTGGTCACGTGACCAGCCGCAACCAGGGTCTCTCTACTCAACGACAAGGGAGGAAAAGGAGAGAGAGCCTGGAATCGAGGTTGATACCGTAGCCTGTTCCAGGCGTTCGGATAGTACATACATACATAAATTTTATTGGACACTCCCCATAGGGCTTTTCAGGCCAATTTACAAATAATGATAGTTAAGAATATATACATGTTTACAAAGGTTTGAAAAGTACTAATTAAAACTAATAATGCTAAACTAAACTACTGATGCTAGATTAAACTAATAATGCTAAATATAAGAAACTATTTGATCTCATCTTTCTGCCAACGTTCCAGTAATGATCTCTTGAGAGAGTTTTTGAAACTTTGGCGGACTTTTTGTCTTTGAACTCGGCTGGAAGGGCGTTCCATAACTTTGTACCTCTGTATGAAAAACACTGTTGTGCAGTAGCAGTTCTACAATTAGGGATCTGAAGATCGTAACAATTACGTGTATTTCTTCCATGGACGTCAGAACGATTTATAAACATAGATGACAAATAGTTAGGTTCTAATGAATTCATGTACTTAAACATCAGTGTGGCGTCCCGTAAATACAAAGCATCCGAAATAGGTAATAGTTCAAGTTGTTTTAATGTAGGTGTTATATGATCGTACTTCTTTTTTCGGGACAAAATACGGGCTGCAAAGTTCTGCACTAGTTGTAATTTGGAAATGTTGCTCTTGCTGGTGCCAGACCATATACTGGAACCGTAGAACAGTTTGCTGAAGACAAGTGAGTTTATGACGATGGACAGGGTGGAGTACTCTAACAGGTGGCGAATCCTGTTGATCATACATAGTTTACTCATTAAAGATGATACTAAGGAGTTTATGTGATCATTAAATGAGAGGTTGCCATCCAATATGATTCCGAGGTCTTTAATGGAGTCAACAACACTCAGGTCTTTTCCAAGGAAATTAATTGATGGAATAGTAGATCTTGTTAGTAATTGCCGCGAACCGAACACACAGAATTGAGTTTTGTCCGGATTTATCAAAAGGCAATTGGAACTACACCAGGCAGCTACGCGTAATAGATCGTGCTTTAGGTCTTTTAGGCCTTTATCAGTATCCTTATTTGAAAATGAGATGTATAGTTTGGAGTCATCAACATAGGATTCAACTTTACAGATCTCACAGGTGGATGGTAAGTCATTGATGTAAATGTTGAAAAGTAATGGCCCCAATATCGAACCTTGGGGTACTCCATGCTTTATCACTAGGGGCTGGATAATGAGGTGTTAATACGTACTCGTTGAACTCTGTCCGATAAATAACTGGTAAACCACTTCAATGCAATAGGAGAGACACCAAATGTACTAAGCTTTTTAAGCAAGGACTCGTGGTGAATACTGTCAAAGGACTTACTTAAGTCTAACAACAATGCCGCGGTGATCTTTGGGGGAGCGACGCGAAAAGGCGTCCGAAGCGCGAAGAGTGGCGGGTGAATAATAGGCGTGGGGATTGGGGAGAGGGTGACTGAGACAAATTGATTACAAAGCTGGCACTACAACGAAAGGGCAGATTTATTGGCCGATATTTCGACAAGCAGAACTAGGTCTTCCTCAGATCCTAAAATTTGAATTGTAAATCTGTCTTGATTCAACAAAACATACCCGAGAGCTTGGCCAGACTCACAAAACAGTTTCTGGTCCCCCTACCCTCCTCCGGCGGGAAAATGACAGATCCAGGCAGGTCAGCACATTGCTGGATGCCTAGCTAAGCCAACCCTGGCCCAAAGCAGCTCAGCTAGGCAGCGAAACAGGGTAAGCCACACAATGCAAATGATAAAAAGCCAAGTAAGAGTCACTTGAGTTCAGCGAAAAAGTGCACCCCTAGCCCTTCCCCTAGCCAGGCAACAATGCAACCCCTGACCCCTGGGGCTGTTAGGTCATGGACTGGTCTACCTGGCAAAGCTTTCCATGACGGTGCCTCCCCCCCCCCCCCCCCCCCCCATAAAATTCTCGAACGCCAGTGGTCGGTGGAAGGGTGGGATTGAAGGCCCCGGAGGGCCTCCAATCCTTGGTCACTAAACATTGACTACATCCCCTCACCTAGCCGTGGAGCAATTCACCCACTGAGTCTGGACTCGCTGGGGCGGTCAGTTCGTGGACGTACTGGCCTACCTGGCACATGTGTCCGAAACAGTCCCCCCCTCCCCTCCCCTGACATTTTGCCAACGCCATAGACTTGAGGTGGCACACGAAACCTTGCTCCGGGCAGGTACGTTTTGCCAAATTCGGACAGAAATACATATGACGAGTAATGGGTAACTAGTAAAAATAACATGCAAAATATACTGTTGGTCTTCTTTGACGATTTGTGGAATGTTAGATGCCTTGATATTATTTTGAAGGAAGGTTAGTTCAGACAATTATCTCCGATAGTCATTTGTGAGTTATTGTGCTTATTTTGCTTGCCATGCTTGATTCTACGAATCTTGCTGGATAAAAACGTCATTGCCGTGAAAATTGTTTGTTTCGTTTTCAAGCGAAAATAACATTAATCGAGCTTTCAGCCAATGAGTAAAACAAATTTTCAGTCAAATACACAAAACCTGTCTTTAACAATGATCAAATCTTGCTGGTGAATATTTCGTTCTTGTGCTTGTGCTTGCGTTCGTTTTCACTTGCGCAGAATTCTTCCGTTTGTGCTTGTGCTTCCCGCGTCGCTAGTGAAAAACTGGCTTTGTTAAGTTAACTTGATATCAAGTGTAAAGGACTACCATTCTTTCGCGATCTTGCTGTGACAGCACGATTTCTTGTTGCTTTTCACGAATGCCTGTTTTTGAGGCGCTTACATCAGCTTACATGTCAACCTTTGAATTTTTGGCTTTGAAACTACACTAATTTCACAACTCCGAAATGCAAAATATTGACCGAGTAAAATCGGGTAATCGACATCAGCTCAACAGCTAAAATTATAATAATTTTTCTTTCGCAACGGCAAGCTATGGGTTACCGCTGCTACTAGTATATGGCGCTCGATTGCTGGGAAAATAATTGCCTCCTGAATAAACTATAAGAAATCCGGGGTAGTCAAAATTCAACGAGACCTGTGTTGCAGTTCACGATGTAAATATTAAGCTAAATAAGCAAGCAGAAAAAGTCCCGCTAGATACACTGTACCCGGCAGCCGGGAAGTGTTTTAAAAAAAACTACATGCCCGGCAGTCATTTCCAAGGTCTGACACGCTTTCTCAGTCAGGGCCTCTTAAGAAAAGAAAACTGAACATTTTAACCGGTCTTCGTTAACGTAATGAGAATTCCGCCCTAACCAGCATGTGCGTTTCTTTGCATTTGACAACAGCTGATTGTGATGTGAAAACCCTGCATGTCAGAACAATTTTCGTATCATCCGTTAATACGTTTTTCCTTTTGTTTCTTTCTGGCGGGAGGGGGAGCGGAGATACATTGTACCATTAAAAAAATGGAGATTAAAAGTTATATTTCGCTTTCTAAATAAAAGAGAAGGAAAAATATTTAATCACACTTGAAAATTCCGCACGTGTAACCCTCCCCTAACGCACGTGGTGCGTTTCTTTGTATTTGAAAACAGATGATCCAAATGAGTTTTACATCTCACTTGTCAAATCCATTTTTCCGCTATCTAGGCTTTATTTATTACAGTCTCACTTGTCAGATCCATTCTTCCGCTATCTAGGCTTTATTTATTACATCTCACTTGTCAAATCCATTCTTCCGCTATCTAGGCTTTATTTATTACATTTGGACTTAAAAGAAAATTGTTCGACCAAATAAACAAATATTAGAACGCTTTATCTTTAACGTGAAGACCATTGTCACTGATACTGCTAGAATATGATTAATTTGAGAACAGATAATTTAGCATTGTTCAGTGTTTAGGTTTTGGAATTGTGATAACGTCAAATGAAAACAATTTCAGTAAAAACGTTATCACGGAAACGTATCAAAGAAAGGCCCGGATATTAGTAACATGAAATAAATAAAAAAGAGATCGAAACGTTATTTTCAAAGGCACTTTTGTAATCATTATTGAAAATCAAATAAATTAAACAATAACTTGGGCTCAAAACTAATCAAGATAAAAATAATTTCTGCGCTAAAATAATTTACATGTAAATGTCGCAAACCTTTTGAAAACAGCGCTTTGAGAAAAGTTGTTAAGAAAGTTATTAACGAACCGAAAATAACTACTTAATTAATCGATAAAATAAAAATAAACCTTTTTCTTGACATTGGCCCCATGAATGTATATTTCAACAGAATTTTGGTTAGACAAAACAATTACCAATATAGGTATTTTTTTACTTTGATATAATTCCCAAATACTGACACATCATCTTAACACAATTATACGAGGGTTCTAGTTCTTGTTACTGAACTGCAGCTCTTTTCAGTTACTCAAAAGGAGTGCATTTTTCTTCAATCTATAAATATTGCGGGAGAACCAAATAACATAAACTTGGTAAAAAAAGACGGCGGTGATTATTCTAAAATCCACCAACGTATTCGAAACAACGTTTCGCACAAGGCAGCAAAAATTGATGAAATTTAACGACTTCCAAACAAACAAAATTAAAACTATACTTTCTTTAAGTTGACGACAAGTATGATTCGCAGTGGGTTTTATACTGTTCATCAGCTTCGATCAGCAGATTTAAGATATGTATGTTTTATAATATGATCAAACGGAGATTAAAAGTTATATTCCACTTTTCAAAAGAAAAGAGCACTAAATACAAATCCGCTGCCCACGTATAACCCTCCCCTAACCATGACACGTGCGTTTTTGCATCTGACAACAGGTGATCCAAACGAGTTTTACATCTGACTTGTCCCGATCTCTTTATCCGCTATCTAGGCTTTATTTATTACATCTGGACTTAGAAGAAGGTTGTTCAGTACCAAGTAAACAAATATCAGAATGCTTTATCTCTAAAACGAAAATCTGCTTCGATATAGAAATTCCCATGAAGGCCATCAGCACCAGAATAAATTAAACTCAGATGGCAGCTGAATGCTGAATCAGGCGAAACTAGTTTTGGTTTTAAAATTTTGATAACGTCAAATGAAAACCACGTTTTGGCCGCACTATTTTCGCGCAAATGTTTGTTTAACTTCAAGCCTAAAAATTAAAGGAAGTTAAGTACATTGCGTGCTTTCAGTAAAATTCTAACGACGGACACGTATCAAAGATCATTGACGAAAGAATAATATAAATCATGATCAATAACATGAAATAAAAAAGAGGTCACGCATGCATTTCCCTAATCCTGATATTCACAAACACTAACTATAATCAAGGGTAGCAGCCTTTATTTCACAACAGCTCTTACCATTATCAGTAACTCTAACCCGTCAGAATAATGCGCCAGGAATGCCGAGAACAAAATAACATAAGCTTGGCGTATTCAACATTTACTCAACCTAAACCATGATTTCTTTCCATTTGACGGTAGAGTGATATTGCCGACACGAGAAGTGCACTGGCACTGAGGCTTCTTGTTGATCGCAACTGGAACTTTTGGAATACAGTTTTTATAATTCTGGCTATGTGAGTCACAGGCAGCTGATCATGAAAGATGCTCCTGCATTGAGTGGGAATTTAATGGACACTTACTAACTTATACAGTCGAAACTCCAGTCAACGGACACCCAGCTCGGGAAGCAGAAACTGGAGCTGGCCACTTACGGGAATGATTCTCGTAAGTGGGCGCTGTTTTAGGCTAATAGGATTGTTCCTTTTGGGTGTCCGCTTACGGTAGCTTAGAAACTGGCTTAAAAACAATAGAAAAATCCAAATCATACCCCCTCGAAAGTGTCCGCGGCTGCTTACGGGAATGGGTAAATACAGAGTTTGTATGAGATTTCAAACGGGGTTTGTTCAAACGCGGCGGTAAGTAGAGCTGTCTGCTTACGAGAGTGTCCGCTCAGAGAGCTTCGACTGTACCATATGTATCGTGACTGTAAAACCCTGCATGTCAGAACAATTTTCGTATCATCCGTTAATACGTTTTTCCTTTAGTTTCTTTCTGGCGGGAGGGGGAGCGGAGATACATTGTACCATTAAAAAATGGAGATTAAAAATATTAAAACACTTTATCTCTAACATGAAGACCATTGTCACTGATATCTCGAATATGATTAATTTGAGAACAGATTTTTAGCACTGTTCAGTGTTTAGGTTTTGGAATTGTGATAACGTCAAATGAAAACAATTTTAGTAAAAAAGTTATCACGGAAACGTATCAAAGAAAGGCTGGATATTAGTAACATGAAATAAATAGAAAAGAGATCGAAACGTTATTTTCAAAGGCACTTTGTAATCATTATTGAAAATCAAATAAATTAAACAATAACTTGGGCTCAAAACTAATCAAGATAAAAAATAATTTCCGCGCTAAAATAATTTACATGTAAATGTCGCAAACCTTTTGAAAACAGCGATTTGAGAAAAGTTGTTAAGAAAGTTATTAACGAACCGAAAATAGCTACTTAATTAATCGATAAAATAAACATAAACCTTTTTCAAGACATTGTTCCCATAAATGTAATACAACAGAATTTTGGTTAGACAAAAAAATTACCAATATAGGTATTTTTTTACTTTGATATAATTCCCAAATACTGACACATCATCTTAACACAATATGATACGAGGGTTCTAGTTCTTGTTACTGAACTGCAGCTCGATCCATTTTCAGTTACTCAAAAGGACTATACTTTCTTTAAGTTGACGACAAGTCTGATTCTCAGTGGGTTTTACACTGTTCTTCACCTTTGATCAGCAGATTTAAGATATGTATGTTTTATAATATGATCAAACGGAGATTAAAAGTTATATTCCACTTTTCAAAAGAAAAGAGCAGTAAAACAAATCCACCGCCACGTATAACCCTCCCCTAACCATGGCACGTGCGTTTTTGCATCTGACAACAGGTGATCCAAATGAGTTTTACATCTGACTTGTCCCGATCTCTTTATCCGCTATCTAGGCTTTATTTATTACATCTGTATTTTGAAGAAGGTTGTTCTAGCAAATAAACAAATATCAGAATGCTTTATCTCTAAAACGAAATCTGCTTCGATATAGAAATTCCCATGAAGACCATCAGCACCAGAATAAATTAAACTCAGATGGCAGCTGAATGCCGAATCAGGCGAAACTAGTTTGGTTTTAAAATTTTGATAACGTCAAATGAAAACCACGTTTTGGCCGCACTATTTTCGCGCAAATGTTTGTTTAACTTCAAGCCAAAAAATTAAAGGAAGTTAAGTACATTGCGTGCTTTCAGTAAAATTCTAACGACGGACACGTATCAAAGATCATTGACGAAAGAATAATATAAATCATGATCAATAACATGAAATAAAAAAGAGGTCACGCATGCATTTCCCTAATCCTGATATTCACAAACACCAACTATAATCAAGGGTAGCAGCCTTTATTTCACAACAGCTCTTACGGTTTTACACTGTTCTTCAGTTTCGATCAGCTCAGTGATTTAAGATATGTATGTTTTATAATATGATCAAACGGAGATTAAAAGTTATACAGTCGAACCCGGCTAGTACAGTATGGACACCAAGGGGACACGCGAAAGTGACCGTATTATCCGGGTGTCCGTATTAAGCGGGCTCTCGGAATAAACGTCACGGACCAGGGCACATGTCAGGCAAAGGACGTCAAAGAGGAAGAAGGCTACAAGCAATGACTACAGTAAAAGGCCAAGGAAGTGAAACGTTTGTGTGAGCACAGTGAGCAGAGAACTTTAAGATCTACAAGGGTCAAACACAGGAAGAAAGACAGTTTCCAAACATGTCACGCTGTACTCAGTAATAAAATCACGTTAACCTGAAGAAAGCTTTCATTTTCTAACAGGGTACAATTAGCACATAATCGTGACAAATGAAAACATACAATGCACAGATAACCAGTGTCCTGAAGGATCTGTTTAACTGTGTGCAACTGAGTTTTTAACACTAATTTACTAGTTTAATCGCGTCGCACGCAAAATTGTAAAAAATAGTACTGCTCTCTCCATTTTCACTTATTCCTTATAAATGCGTTTTTTCCTCAATGTATAAAAGTTGCCGGAGAACCAAATTACCAAATAACATATATACAGCAAGTTGTATCCTTAGTCAGGGACTACACTCTGTTTTGAAGTTAATTTTTTTCAACAGGTTTTATCTTGAATTTCATCTGACAATAACAATAACTGATTATTTCGATATCAACACTTCCATTTTCTCAGTGATTAGATCGGTCCACATATGGGACACGTTTTACCTACCCGAAAGTATCGATCCTCCGAAAGTAGCTTGCGACAAGAAAAGGTTGCTAAATCCGAAAGTCTAGCTATGGGATCTTTAAACTTTCGGAATTTTACACTATTCTAATTCTAATAGCCTGCCACCACTCAAAAGCAAAAATTAGAAAATTATTCTGCGAAGTAAAAATATCAAAAAACAATATAAATGTGGATCGATGGGGGTTCCAAGATATTATATAATATGCATAAAATTCACACCAGACAATAATGGTCTGGTACGTAGTCAATGTAACCATGTTAAAAAGTAGGAATTTCCATCTATATGTTAATCGCATGTTCCAAAATACCGCCACCAAGAACAAATTATGCAAGACCAATAGCGTACAAATACCAGAGCCACTCTCGTCATTTTTACTCACTACTACGGTTGTAGAAGAGAGCTTTTACGCAACACACTCTGATCCGTCACAAGTTCCAAGGGAAAGGTAGGAATTAAAGAAAATCAATGAACAAAACAGTAATTTTATATTAGATCTACCAAGCAGTTCCGTTGGGTGTTCACTATATATTTCTTGGCTGTCTGTGTGTCTAAGTTGTTAAGGCATTTTTATCCCTAACTGTACCCAATATAAGGACTCGAGCTGGTGGAAGTAATTACCTTTTAAAATTGCTTTCTTTCGATTCTGGGGACAAACTATTGAAGAAAATCCCAAAAATTATTGTGACAAAAACAGAATTTTCCCAATGCCAAAAATGCTCTCAAATTTTTTTAACAAGCCGTTACCGTGTAGACCACTGTACTGAAGTACTTCGACAACAAACATGATTGTTAACTGCTCTTGTTGGGCAAACTACTATAAATAAATCAGGAAACAAGGCTTTTAATGATTTTAGAATGTGTTGTGATTACGGTCGCTTGCATTTAAGGCAAGGGACAGAAAACGTAAGCCCAAAAACTCCACAATGGCCATTTAATTCCCTCACGAGTATTCAAGTATTCAACAAATTCCAAGGTATGTAAGTGATCTGGTCCACGGTGATCTGGGGATCTAGTGAGCGATCAACTGAGGCGTGACTCGAATGAACGAACTAAATGATCGTACAAGCAAAAGGTTCCAATTCTGACATACACGTAGAAACCAAGAAGTCAATCATGACCCAAGCAAAGTTCGATCCGTGAAAATATCGTTACGTTATTCTGAGCTAACACTGCAACGTTACAATATATCATTACAATATAGCATTTGTTGCCAGATATCAAAGTATTTCTGAACATGCATGTGGAATTTACTTTCATTGCTACACTTATCATCTCAACAATGTTAATTTTTACCTTCATCTCTACAGATAGTGAAGAAAAAAAATGAAGTTCGCTTGTTCTATTTGTCTGCTCGTGCTGTTGCTCGTATCAGGGATGGATGCACAGCTCCAGTGTAATCCTTGTGGCGATCGTAAGCTAACATTATATACCGTATTCCTTTCCTACGTGTAGCACTATGTTAGACCATAACAAAGCAAACGGGAGCAAATTAATTGAACCGAGAAACAGTTGGGTTGCTTATTTTATGCTTAAGCCCACCCAAAAACTCTTACGAAGTTGTATAAACCTAGGGACTATAGCCGGAATTTTACGGTATAAAACTGGCAAAAACTCTGCCTCGTCCCCAGGCGCCGTTGCGAGCGGGAAAACAGGGAGCGCGGGGCTTGTCTCACAACCCGGCCACGCACACCGCGCTCAAACAAGGAGCGCAATATTTTAAAAACGTTCTTTCTTCGAATCTCGACCGTATTGATATTTTAGTGCGAATTGCAATTTGTTTTTAAAACTATTTGTGATCAAAATTAATGTTTATTTGTCACTATCTAGTGCTACAGGAGCATATCCTGACTGCTAATGTTAATGGTTTCTCTTTCAGAGTACTTGATGCTTTTTCAAGAGCGCACCGACACCGGATTACGCGATTAAAGAAAACTCGATCGTATACGACCTGGATGCAGCTACACTGTGCTTTTTTGCGAGAGATAATCCAAACGATTCCAGCGATGATAACCAGTGCCCATACAGCTACGCTGTTCCTGGAGTGGATAATGAGTTCACTTTGCACAACTCCTGTTCTTCGAGTTTTGATTCTCGGAACTTCTAGGTATTAATACCTTGATAGACTTGATACACGTTGCGTAGAAAACAACTTAGTCGGGGAAATGTCGTGTATTGGTGGTTTGCATCAATGTTCAGTGGCGGGCTCCAATTTTTAATTAAATCAAAATTTAAAATACTCGTCCCCAGTCTCCATTTGAACTTCGGAACGGGTAATTATAAGAGAACATGTTACAGTATGTTTTTCCTACAAATATTTTCTTATTTGAAAGGGATGCTGCCGTTGGTCTCGACGACGATGCGGAATGGCACCATATCTGCGTCACATGGAGCAGTACCAACGGAGACTACGAGTTCTTCAAAGATGGTGTGTCCGTAGGCAGTGGTTCAGGCTTTAATTCAGGTGGCCATATTACCTCTGGAGGTACCACCGTGATCGGACAGGACCAAGACGAAGTTGGAGGAGGCTTTGATTCAACCCAGGCTTTTGTTGGCGACTTGACGCAGGTCAGTGTATGGGGCGCAGTGCTGTCAGCGAGTGATATTCAAGCTCAGGCCAGCACCTGTCACATCAGCCAAGGATCTGTGAACTGGTGGTCCCAGTTCAAAGATAATGTTCATGGTGGAGTTGTGATAGTGGAGCCATGATCCACTCTGTTTGTACACAAGAGGATCCAGTAACTACAATGTAAGGTGTTGGGTGATAAAGGGACATAAAATCGATTCAATAATGATTTTCAGGGCACTGTTTTTAGCGTTATTATCAAAACTTGTATTTACATTTTGATGTAATATTAGGCATGAGGTGTAACTACGCTATGTGGATAATGACGAAAGAAAAATCATTGTACTGAATTTAGCTGAATGAATATTTAAATTAAAGGATCCCGATGCAGCTGACAATGTGTAAATTGTATTTTTTTTATTCAATCCGTGCCGCAAAAGCGCAAATTTAAAACATCAAATAAAACAGTTCAAAATAAGAAAAAAACCACCTTTCGACTTGAGAGCGCTTCTTCATTATTTCACTTTATCCAAGTCACCCATTCCACTTATCATTTATTCACCTTTCTTTGTTCCTCTCTATTTTTTTCCCATACTGACTCACCAAAAAAGCTTTCTGAAGATTCATGCCCTGAAATCCTGGCTCCGGTTGTTCGCAAGCCGATTAAACTAACCCGCGATTAGCGGTTATTCCGCGGTTAAATGTCTTATTCCCGGGATAACTAATCGAAGGATAAAAACGTGTTTCTGAAAGCAGAGTTAGCCCTCGATTCAACTCAGATTAAACCAGTTAAACTGGTCGTTCTTAATGCACGAGCGGGAGAAAACGGTATAACGCCAATAAAAGGAAGGGTATAAAAAATGTTCTTGCTTTGGCTCGAGCATAGCAGATTGGCGATGCACAATTCAAGTATCACGTTGGCAACTAACCACAGGCAGACCAAACTCCAACATTAAGCCAGCAAGCCCAGTATCAGGCTTCCCTTTTACATGGGAAATTGCCAAAGAATCTAATAACTATAAGCATTGTGAAGCATAGCAGTAATACCAATATAAACACTAAAAGCTGCTCCGATTTCTGAGAATGGGTAGAAATTGCTCAGAATGCAAAAAGTTGCTCGAAATGAAATCAAAGTTGTCCCAATGGGCATCTCGAGATTAGAGAAGTCTAAAAATTCAAAAATATGGTCAAGTCTATCTGAATTACGTTTGAGACTAGCAGTCACGCGAGACAAACGACGATAGACTTTACGATTGCGTGATTCGAAATTTGACACTTCCAAATGGAAGTTTAATGAACATGTATAATTGCCCCCGCACGAAGCATCCTTGGAGTCACCACGTAATGGTACTTACAGTTAAATCAGTACAGTTCGTATACCAGGATCAATCTCGATGTTGCACAAACAGGGCGCGGACAGAATAAATGGGTAAAGATGACGTAGAATCAACTCCTAATGCCCGAACGGAGTAATCGGGAAATGATGTCGAAGCACAAGTCAAATCAATATCTTTATTAGTGTGTCTTATCTTCTAGCTGTCCACAAGTGGACTACTAATTGGGGACACTAAAGTCGGGTAATCAACTAATGCCCATATATTCCATATAGGTTGACGATATTTGATGATAAATCTTGTGACGCTTCAGTGGCTAAAGTTTACATTCGGTGATGTTTAGTCGATGGAAGATAGAAACTTCTTGTTCATAGGCAGGTTCGAATGGGGTTCGAACGCTGCTAAAATGCAGGCAAAATGTCCAAGTTCTCGAACGCCAGAGGGAAGCGTGGTTACATCAGTCAGCAAATAATCAGTTTATCACGTCACGCACCGGTTTATGTTTGCTTACACTAATCTTCAAATGTTTGCCAGGAAATTAAAATTCGTTTCTGTAGCGGATTGGTGACAATTATCGAATAATTCTTGTTAGCAGCCCGCATAAAATATCAGTTGAAATCGTTGTAATATTTGTGCTGCGCGTGAGTATACAGAGCAAGATCATGTTTCATTTCTTGTAATTACCAAAACTTGCTAAATTGCACACGGTAACGCAACGCACTTTTTGACAGCCAAGGGAGTTTAGTTAGAGTTAATATCCGTTTTTACGTACGTTTTGAACGGATAGGCGTAGCCGTTCGAACGTAACGGCTGAATATTTTTTCTCTGAAGGGATAACCCGGGTGAAGATTTTTTTGAATGGGTAGCAGCAGCCGTTCGAACGGCCTTCTATCGTTCTTGAAGTTGAACGGCTAATAAACGGCAAGTCAGAGCCTCCACAGACTAGAGATAGTTTGTCGACAACTTATTCAGTTGTCGATCATAAAAAGTTGCGATAACAAAAAAGCCAGTGTGTGAAGCTAGTTATCGATAAATAAGGGCCGGCGAGTTTTTGGCCGCCGAGAGATCTCGTTATCGACAACTTTTTATGATCGACAACTAAATAGTTGTCGACAACAATCTCTCTAGTCTGTGGAGGCCCTCAGACAGCTTTAGCTGGCTTTAGCCGTTCGAACGGAATTTTGGCGGAGTGCAAGCCGATATCTAGAAAACACCACAAAATAAATCATTTGTAATAAATGCAGCAGAGCAACAACACATTGACACGAGATAAGAAAGATTCAGATAAAAGCAAGAATACCTTTCCACATTACAAAATTTGCCAACTTTTATTACAATCAACAAAGCTAACATTCATTACCACTGAACGTCAAAAAGTCATCTACTGACAATATGTTTTTAAATAGCGGAGGCAGCTGTAGTGCGAACTATTCCTCGTATTAAAATTGACCCTGAAAGAAAGATAATGTAATTTTATCGGTAGAACAATTATGTTTGACCTGATACTGATCTTGAAATTGAAAACGAGATAAAAACATCTGTAACAATGGACACCAGATGTGTTACATTATTATTTATATTCGGCCTAATGGTACGCAAATGAGTTTTTATGAACAACAAAGGGATTGCTACAAGAAAATATATCAAAAAAAGAACCTGTCCAATATAGTTTTTAACCTCAAAATGTAAAAAAATATGGCACGTGAATCATTCCCATAGGCGGCTAACTCCAGTTGCTGACACTTTTTCTGATTCCCGAGGGTGTCCGCTTACGGGAGCTTCGACTGCACATGTATCTATTGCTTTTAGCCGGCTCCACTTGTTATAAAAGCAATATATAATTATAATAATAATTTATTTGTAGTCTATCCACCAGGTGGCTCTTCACCTGCAAAAATCTAATTACAATATCATTTAAAACTAAACTAGGATAGGTAAAATACAATTTAACAAAAATTAAAAGCACTATGTAATAAAATGGAAATTCAAATCAATCTAAATCCTTATTTATATCTGACTTGTTTAGCTGTAAAAGGTCTCGTTACTCGCTTAGGAACAATAAATGTGACCTACCTCGGTTTGAAACCGAGTCTGCTATGGTAACTACTCAATAAAATACTTAGGGCTATTTATACGGTCAAAGCTTAGTAGTCTTCTTAATATCTTAACCCTATCCTGCCTGCATGGGGGGGGGGGGGGGGGGGGGGGGGCAGAAAGTGCCCGCGCTGACTTCAAATTTATCGTACTTAAAGAGCATTCAAGCAATCATAGCCAAACTTTATGACTTTTCCTAAAAACTATCTGGGAACATTTTGGTGTGTCAATATTTTGATCACGTGACTTGGTGTTTCCATGGCAACCCAGTTTTGACAGGCCCTTTAATCCAAATTTGGTATTTTCAGCTTAATTTTCAGTTTTCATGAGATTTCCGCTTTCTACGACTAGGTTCCTCCACAATCTTTGCAATTGTTGCATCCTTATATTGTTTTCGATGTTTTCAAATCAAATTTGGTGATTTTCTGACCTTTCTGAACAATCCAAGATGGCGGATCCAAGATGGCGGACATTTTTAAAGTATGACGTTATTTTGGCGTGATATGATATCACAATTGATTCGTGATTGTCACTAAAATAAACATGTTTGAATGCTTTATACACCACATAAGTTCATTTTTATAGCACAAATACTTTCGAGATACAGATCGTTTTACCCAAATTTGTTGTTTTTTTAGCTTAATTTTCAGTTTTTATAAAATGTTTGCTTTTTACGATGAAATATTTGCCAAATCTTTGCCGTTTTAGCATCTTTATATTTTTCTTGATTTTTTCAAACAAATTTGGAGTTTTCTGACATTTCTGAACAATTTAGAAATCCAAGGTTTTGGATCCAAGATGGCGGATTTTTTTAACGTATGACGTCATTATGGCGTGTATGACGTCATGATTGACAAGTGACTGCCACTAAAATAAAGATTTTCGGATGCTTTACACACCATGAACATTGATTACTTCCTTCTACTTGATTAACAGTACATACATACATACATACATACATACATACATTTTATTGGACACTCCGCATAGGGCTTTTGAGGCCAATTTACAAATAATGATAGTTAAGAATATATACATGTTTACAAAGGTTTGAAAAGTACTAATTAAAACTAAGTAATGCTAAACTAAACTAATGCTAGACTAAACTAATAAATAACAGGTACGAGTCGTTGTTCCCGTTCAAACTCATCTAAATCGAAAGCGATGTTTAACAATTAAATACTCTTACTATATTTACTTTGAAACAGTATTAAACATTTAACAACGAAATCTTGCTTAGTACTGCGAGCTCAGATTAATCCCCATACGAAGTATTGCAAAAGATAATTTCATTAACATACAAGCCAATCACTTCAATGCTACCATACTTTTGAACAGCTAATTGTTACTGGTAGGATAAACCTCGTAGTAAGTTTTTATATACTGGTTCTAACAATGTATTCACAGATTAGCTTTAGGTCAAAGCTACTTGAAAAGCACTCCTGCTGGACTTGTATTACCGTGGTTAAAGGAGCTACGTCACGGTTTGCGCATCTTGAAACATTTAGCTTAATTCTTTCAAGTTCGTCTTTTGCAATCTTCCTTAATCTTCTCCATCCTTATTAAACCATTGTTGTTCCTGCTTGGTTTCTTATTACCTCTTTGGTGTTTTTCTACCTTAATAAACAATTAGTTTAAGGCCTCCTTTAGTTTGAAGGTAATTTTGTACATCACAAAATGACTTAAAATATCGTGACGTAACTCCTTTAATAAATACATAAAGATGACGACGATGATGAAATAAGCCTGCAGGGCAATGCGGTTTGGCGGAGTGCTGGCGGTGTGGCAAGAAAAAGATTATCGTTCACTTCTCTTCCTCTGTGCTAGCTTTACACTTCACTGTATGCTCGTTCTACGCGTTCGCCGTTGGCACCGTGAACAGGCAATGTTTGCGTGGATTTTTCAAGTGAAAACAGCTACGGCCTCCACCAGCCATCACTACAGCAATTAACACCTAAAAAGGACATAAACATGAATGATATAAAACATCACACATCTAGGTGATGAAAATGTTAACTACAATCCGAGTCTCAATTAGTTGAAACACTTCACTCCAGGTCATTATACATGCATCCATGTTTGCACCTCTCCCTCCCTCCTCAATGCTGAGTAAAACACTTCGTTATGTCTCAAGTTGTTCGTATAACATTGAAGAAGGGAGAGGGAAAGTGTCTCAACAATTGTAACTGCATGGGGTAAATAACGTAAAGGGAATTTCATAATTTCAACTGCATTCTCTCTATTGACGTTCGTCATTCTGTTAAGCGTCCCCTCAAAGATATAACACCTATAGCTTGCTGTTTACCATGGGTGCCAGAGACATTTCTCGTGCGCGTTCGTGGACAAGCAATCAAAAAGCAATATGAAGTTTTCGGCGTACAAGAAAAACCTGACAGAAGGAACGCATTGTTTAAGGACCTACCATCAATCTCCACATGCTTAGCCCAGGTGGTGTGCGCACTACGATCGCTACGCATTGTGGATATAAAATTTTCAAGATGGCGGCGAAGCTTGAGAAATTTAGTAAGTTTTGTGCTTCGTTTATCGATAGAAATATTGCTTTTCTGAAATCGTTTTCTACAGTTACAAGAAGTAATACTTAGTGAGATCGTATTTATGTCAACAAAATAAGCAATATGTGTTATTTCAAGCCAAAACGTGAAGCACGAAAATTAATCCTGAAGACGCATGTAATTTGAACCCGTTTTGTTAAGAGCTATAATTAAGCGGCCGATGCATCATGGGCATCGAGCCGCTTCAAGAAATGCACTTTTTTTCCATGTCGCTAGCCTTAGTCCTCTTCACGGTTGACATGATGTTATCGCATCTCGATCTAAAATTAGCCAGTAGAGAATTTCTCTTCCACATTCTTTCTGTAGTGTCGTGTAAGTGCGTAGATGTATTTAGTTTATTACAGTAATCGCATTGGAAAAAGCAAAGACAAATGTCCCACAGCAGCGAACAGCAGTGTTGTTGCAAAATGTGCTAAATTGTGTTGTGTGACCTTTTCTCGTTATTCGATCCCACGGTTGACATGACGCAATCTCTGGTCATGTAAAGATGATGCAATACTGAGAGGTATTGTGCTATGAGCATGAAGCAATCCGCATTGGGATTTCTCTTCCTGATCGCAGTTACGATACCCCGTGGTATATGTTTTTGTAAACGTGATTAGTGTCCTTGGATTAGTGGTATTAAGATAAATTAAGGTATGTTTTCAAATGACTATTTGTCATTAGTTGATGGCATTTAGATTTCAGTTTCTACACAGTAATCTTAAATTTAACCTATGAAGTCTGGAATAAGCTTATTAATCGTTTGTCGTGAAAGGTTTTAACATTCACACTCTTCCTACAAGAGATGAATAATTCAAATACTTTCTGTCTAGAAATCAAAAATGTGTGCATAAGAAAAGTGATTATTTTTAATACTAATCTGTGAAGCTGAGCATCTTAAAGTTAACCTATGAAGTCAGGAATAAGCTTATTAATCGTCTTTTCCTACAAGAGATGAATA
Organism: Desmophyllum pertusum; assembly: GCA_029204205.1. Taxonomy (NCBI): domain Eukaryota; kingdom Metazoa; phylum Cnidaria; class Anthozoa; order Scleractinia; family Caryophylliidae; genus Desmophyllum; species Desmophyllum pertusum. Next base: position 8,366 of record MU827302.1, on the reverse strand, counting down.
ATTCAAATACTTGCGGTGGAGAAATCAAAAATATGTGCATAAGAACAGTGATTCTTTTTAATACTAATCTGTGAAGCTGATCATGTATGTGCTGATGCAGAGTTTCAGAATGTAGTTGGATAACAAACAAAAAGTCGTCTTTCTTACTTTAGCAGAAATGAAACTTGATGACTTGAAATGACACAGGGAGCAGAGGAGTCGAATTGCGTTACTGCGTTATTCGATCTTGTTATTGTTTTCTCTTTGTCGTCCCAGCGGGTACTTAATGATCGAATAATGTAGTAACGCAATACACCGCGTATAAAGCCGAATAGATCGACTCACAAAGGTCATCGTATAAAGCATACCGCATGCTGTGAGTTAAAACATGAGACATCTGAGCAGGTTAACTACTCTATGTAATGGATACATTCAGTGGATATTTACCTCACCAACACTGCATGAGGCGAATACCGTATAAGCTCTATTAACCCCCCCCCCCCCCCCCCGGCTTATTTAATTTTAGGCCTCAAGAAGGGGGTGGGGGCTTAATAGAGAGGAAGGCTTATTTCAAATTATTGATTTTCGAGAAAATTCACATAAATTTTTCAAACTTTACTATTACACCACTAACTAAAACAGAACAAGAAATGGGCTCTGTATGACCTGTATGACCGTCCACGATATTAAACACCACGTTTCAATATACAAAATCTGACTTCCAAGGGGAGCTAAAAAAAGAGCTTTCACGGTAACCGTTTCAGTTTATACCAAACGTGCTAATAAATGTGGCTGAAACGAGAGATTTATGTTGTCAAAGAGAGGAACGTCCACTCGCGATTTGCAGGATATCTCAAAATTAAGAACACAATATATTATAAGGCTAACCTCTTGTATTCACAGCTGCCTTTGATCTACGGTCTCTTGGTTATCCTGCAAAAAAATAGTCATATGCTTAAGAAGGTTGTTTTTAATGAACTTGCCTGTTACCTCTGGAATTTGATTCCATTCCATCCTATTTCCATGTATTTCTGTTTTTAAATAAAATAGTACCAGATTTCGTAACATATTAACCCATTTAACACTTATACTGAAATCAAATTACACTGAAGGTCTCTTATTAATAAAATGCCTACATGAAACTAACATCGACATGAATCACTTCGATGCTACAATTTCTAGCTCTCAGTGTCGATACTGGTAGAAGACGGAGCGTAGGACGAGGAGGAAAGGGGCGGGGGGGGGGGGGGGGGGGGGGGGCGTAGAAATGGCCATAACCAGGGTTAATCAACTTGGGTCAAACTACCAACTTTTTTTTACTGTCTTATTCGGGAATGTGTTAAAGAAGTCAGAATGTTTCAGAATATGAAATGCGATCATACGCGCGTTCGAGTCCCTATGTTTTTGTAAAGACAAACAAAGTTTAACTGTTATACTGATTTATTTTATAAACTATAATCAAACTTTGTTCATTATTTTACAGCTCACCTTTTGTTCTTCCTGTTGTCTTCAAATCGTGGCATCTTCACCTGGATAAGTGTGAAATTGCGTTCAGGGTCGTCGTGATCTGTTGTAATTGCGATGAGGTGCTTAGCAGGACACGTTGCTATACATGAAGTCTCCAATTGCCTGACAATTACACTTAGTAGGTCACCAGACTTGATGTTAAACAGTCGAAACAGATACTCGTTTGAGACATCTTTAGAGTCAATGACACACACCTCGTCACTGACAAACTTACAGTCAAAAAAGTACTTATCGCCTCTACATAAAGTGCGGCGTGTTTCTCCTGAAAATGCATCGAGGACGTACACACCTTGGTCACCGTCAACGGTTTTTTGCAGTAATTACAACAAATTCTTCGGTAGGGGAGAACACCACAGGTAGACTGTACGAACGTAACAGAGACTTAGGCCAAGACGTTTTCCAGATTATACCTGTGCCATCCAACAATTGAAGTGACTGTGAGTCATAGTCGCTGGATAACAGCTGACCTCTACTGTTACATGCTAAAGCTTCTGCCAACTTATATCCTTCACGAAATGGGATTGTTGCCACTTTAGTCGTATCCAGGATATTCACTTCATTTCTCTTTCCTACACACACCACTTGTTCTTCTGATATAGAGATCATCTCGGTGATTCCACATACGTTTGACCAACTGTGGACGCACTCAGACAACTCAAAATTCCACAGCTCAGGACTTCCAGTATTTTGTTGTAAACAGAACACCTTCTTTTACAGGTATTACAAGTCTGTTCCCTGAACTCTGCATGATTTTCTTTCCTTTCAGTTCCCCACTTGAAACGTCCCATGCCAAAACTGTTAGTACATCCTCTCCACTTGAAGCAGACTGGACGGCTATCCCTCTTCGTGAAGCCGGATCACTGGCAACAACATACACAGTCTCACCATTTAAAGAAAACGCAAGACTTTTCGCTGTTGAGCTCCAAGGGCCATGCAAAGGATTGGCGACGCTAATTAGCTCCTTAGGACTGAACATTGCTATGGAATTATTTCCAGGAAAATACCTTAATGCACTTTGCTCACTTAGCACAAACAAAAAATATGGCTTCTCTGTAAAGGTAAAACCATCAGACAATATTATCTGAGATGCACATTTAAGAGGATCTCCTGACATAAATCCAGCCTCACTGCGTGATTCATATTCCATGGGATTAAAAGAAACTTCCCTGTCAGTTAAAACATCAAACAAAAAGATACCAGGAATCGCTGTTCTGAAATTTGAGACAACACCACCCGAGTCATTGACCAGACATCGACGTAGTGGCTCATGCCAACCGAAAAGGAATTGATGGTCAGGGGAGAACTTGATCATTCCACACACTTTCGAGGTAGATGCTTGTGCTAGGGTTATAAAACTATTCTTCTTCGCATCAAGCAAACAAATTGAACCCGAAGAATGGGAAATCGCCAGCATTTCTCCATTTGGAGAACAAGCAAATGATAAAACATCTTCGTCTCTGGAGATACGAGCAACCTCTGAACCATCCTCCAGACTCCACATAATGATGCATTTAGCATCTTCAAGGCAATTAGTTAGTATCACAGTCTCATCTCCTGAATTCAAAATCGAGCAAACGGTGAAATTGCAACTGCTTTTGGGGAAAAGTGTCTTCAGTTCTCCATCAATAGCATAGGCGTGACTAAGGATTCCTGGTAAGACAACGTCCTTAGTAGGATGAAAAACAACTGAACGGTAGCATGACAAGACATGTGAAGATGGTGAAGTTCTATATGTTTTGTGTTTGGGAGAATAATGTTTCTTTACTATCACGGGACGTACCCATTCTAGCTTGCCGGTACGGAGTGACCACAAGTGAATCATTCCATCGTTACATTCACACACCATGTAGGCTAATTGCGGTGAAACGTCAAAACAAGTCACAGGGGATGAACATAGAAATTCGGCTTGACGTGCTTCTTCTTCCTTACGGACTTCCTTGTCCAAGTATTCCATGTATGTTATTTCACTATATTTGTCCTGCAAAAGTTTTGATGCCTCCGCAGACAGTACTGGTCCTCCCTCATTCAACAAGGTTTGGAAAAAGAAACCAGCTGCAGGATGATTTGTAAACATGTTGTGGTACTTTCTTAACAGGAACAACAAGGTGTTGAGCTGAATTTCGCTTTCCTCAGACAACAGTGGATAAATTTTCAGCTTTTGAAGCCGTTACAATATCTTCAGCTGCTGAAGCGTTGTTTACACGGAGCTTCGCATTCACAAGCTCTACGTCAATCACATACTTTGTTACAACTTCCTCAAGGCTGCATGCTCTCTGATCCTCTTCCAACTCCAGCATGTGTACCACACCATGTTGCAGGGCATATTTTTGCTGTGTCACTGAACTTCGAGTTGGCGACACCTTTTCGTTTCACATCGTCAAGTTCGCCAGTGCAAAGTTTTGAAAGAGTATAATGGCCTTCCTTTTCATCCACAGTGAAGTCGTGCTGTCCATAGCAAGACGTGTCAGTCAGCCAATCCTTAACTGACTTGTGAAAGAAGTAAATGCAGTCATCTCGAACAGGTAACAGTGTTGAAATGCAAGTGATCGCCTTTTTCACTTTCCGCCGATCAGCTAAAGAACTTGTACCCGAGAGCAACATCTCAGTAACGAAACCAAGCAGTAAAGGTTCTCTTGCAGCTGTAAGAGCACTCAGAAAAATCAGAAACTGTTCTTCATTGATTTTCACTTCTTTACAAAGTTCAGTCTCAAGACGTTGAAAGTAGGTTTGGTAAACCGACGAAATACCTGAGGGTAAGGCGCTGTCCAGTTGCTCAGGAGTAATAAATGAAACATTCTCTTTGATTAAATCTACAAGCAAATAAGCATATAAAATGAGTCCTTCAGACTTTTCAACCAGTTTGGTGATGATAATTTCTTGATACTCTGATTGCATTGCATGGCTTAGTCGCTTTTCAAACAAGAGCTTAATGTCCTGTAAGTTCTCTTCATCGTTTGGCTCCAGATGCAGAGGTTTAAAACTTTTAAGACTGTCTGCGATGTTTATTTCTGGTCGAGTTGTCACGAGAAATCGAATCCAACATGGAAGCTTAATGAAGTGATTGGCAATAACATCAAGTAGCTCATTACGTCCTTGGTATTCACTTTCATCTAATCCATCTATTACCATGATAATGTTTCTACCAGGGTCTTTTAACTTGCTTAGAGGTTCCTCAAAAAGCAATCGAAACAGATCCTTGACTTCCATATCCTTGAGTTCTACACCCAGATTTCTGGAGAGCGTTTCCACGAGGGGATTCTTGTATTCTGGCAGAGTATCAGACAGCTGACAAGCTAAAGACTGAAGCATGACCTTGGGATTCCTGTGGCGTGCCTTGTCATGCTGACAAAAGTGGCTTCCTGACAGTCTTCCAGCTTCTTGCATTCTTTTGCAAACAACAGCAGAGATAACAGATTTTCCCATCCCTGCATTTCCACTGATCACCATTACTCGGTTTTGAGAGCTTCTGTCGTCTAACCAATCCTCAACTTTTCTAATGAATGACACACGAGTTCCTTCTTGATATCTTTCTGTGTGATATTTGATGTCCCTTTCTGTGTCAACCTTTGCGAGTTTCTTCAGAATTTCGTCATCTCCCTTCTTTTCTCTTTGTTCTTCAGCTGTCTGCTTTAACTGTTCCAAAATTTCAAGTTGAGTCTGATGTGCTTCTTGATAGCTTGATGTGTTTCGATTTGGCTTTGATGTACTTCTTCCAGTCTTGACTTACTATTCTCATTAAGTGTTATGTGGTCTTCTAGTTGGGTCTGACATGCTTCTTTGATAGCTTGATGTGTTTCGATCTGGATTTGATGTACTTTTTCCAGGGTTGATTTACTGTCTTCAAGTGTTTTGCGGTCTTCCAGCTGGGTCTTGTGTATTTTCTCAACATCTTGTTGTGTTTCAGTCTGACATTGACGTATATCCTTCAGCTGTGACTTGATATCCTCTTCACTTTCAGCCCAGTCACGTAACACGTCAAGATAATCTTCCTCCCCACAGTGCTCTGCCTTTAATCTATCTATTTCCACCTGATCCAACCCAAGAAAAACAAGAACAGCACTAATTTCCTGCCACAGAGAAGAGAAAGTTGGCGTATCAACACCAGTGGTTGATACATGGCCATACAACTCATTGCGGAATAACTTAATGTGAGCAAGGTTTGCCTCAAGAGATGTGTCGCTTGGAGGTGGCTTAGAGTGCCAACCTGAATGGGGAGGGGATAGTCCACAAATGTTGGTCAGAAGGAGGAATAAAAGAGTGTGATGTCAAATGTGTTGGAGTCGGGTGTGGCTCCACCAGGCGGGAACAGCTTGTCCCACTGAGCTGTGCGTAGGACCTTTTCTTTAAGAGCTTGTTTAGAGTTGGATAGTTTTGCATTGAGATCAGCAGCAAGGTTTGCAGGAGGGTGATAACTGTCGAAAACTGTTCTCAAAACTGTTGTTCCACCATCAATCAGAAGTCTGCTGAGCTTGGCTCCATTTGTCTTCTCTACAGAACTGGCCAAGGTTGAAGGTGCAGCAGTTGCCATCTTATCCAACGTAGAAAGGTTTAGACTCCAACTGTACCTGTATGCAGGAGAAAATGATTTTTTTTGCAGGCCATAATTTAAAATAGCTTAATAAAGTAATAAAGAGAGAAGTACTTTTGAGGAAAGTTTACAGCCTAGCACTGAATTACTATTTGTGGTAGATAAGCATGGACAATGGACCTAAAGGGCCGAACAATTAAATGAAGTTTTAGACATCGTTTAAGAAAGTCTTGGTCTAAACCGGGTTTACACCTCGATTTAGCCTTAAACCATGTCTAACTATCCCTTGAGACTGCTGCCTTGACGCGGTGGGATGGCTTGCGAGGCCTAATGAATCCGTTTGGGCTATACCGGCGGGAGTTTCTACTCCTGGCAGGTTCAAATTGGCTTAAACTGTCTAAACTACTGGACTCCCAAAATGGCGTCGTAATTTCTGTAATTTTACCCCACTGCTCCACAATCTCAGACTGGCCAAACAGAAAAATCAGTCCTCTTCTCCATCCCGGCCTACCCGATACATAGTTAGACAGAGATTTGACTCATTACAACAACCCCCCTCCATCTCCCCAACCCACAACCACCTATCCAATGGTATCCCCCTCCAAACAAACAATCTCTTCAAATTTGTCACACTCTCTTTGCCCTTGCAAAATTCTTATTTATAAAATAAAATTGTCTCTAAAAAAGATATCTTCCTCCCTATTCAGGACAATTTAAGTCCAACTTCAAATAATCCACCCAGCCAAATTCATATATATAACCCTTTACCCCCCACCCCCCCCCCCCCCACCCCACCACACACACACCAAAAAAAGGCACTTCTCCGAGCTTCGCGAGGACCTGCGAGTCACGTATTAACTAGTATAACTTGATAATGGAGAAAAGGCTGGTGGACATTGTGTGGTGTGAATAACTACTCATCGGAGGCACATTGTTCCCGCCATAGGGACATACATACGGGGGATCCACTGGAAACTGCTCCGAACGGCGTGATAAAACCGCAACATTGATCACCTTCTCATCAACGGGAAAATGGAGGACGTTCCTTGTCACAGATGTGTGCGTGTAAGAAGGGCGCCGATGTTGGGAGTGGACCATCATCTTGTCTCTGCTATGGTTTAAACTAAAGTTTACAACGCTCTAGAAACACTACAAGTCAACAGAGGCTCTTTGATGTGTCCCCAAAGCTCAAGGATGATGCACTGATGGAATCAGTTCTGTATAGAACTTCGGAACAGATTCCAGGCTCTTTTGCAGCAGAGGACATCGGAAAGAGCTGAGGAAGATCCTTTACAAGCATGTTCAGTGCAATTGAATGGGGACAAGATTGTCAAGACATACCATACGTCCATAACGACATGGTTACTTGAGTGCGGAAACCTGGGATTGCTATCTCAGAGAGGAAAAAAGTAAAGGGCAAGCTGATGGGAGCCAAGTCTAGACTCGCCTTAAGGAGAAATTTCAAGCTCAGCTATAGTATCACTCAATGTCCAAGTGAAAACGATCAACAAGAGCAGACAAGAGGATGATTTGTTTGAGAACATTGCAACAAGAATGGGAGGCTGGCTGCCAAGCATCAGGAGCAAGTGTACAGTCTACAGGATCACACGTCCAAATTTGTGGAGCGTCAGCGGAAAGCACAAGACACCTATTTGTGGACAAACAGAAGTATTACTGACAACCGAGAAGGAACAGGAAGAACGTTGGGCAGAGCACTTTCCGAGAGATCAAGATACGTCCTCAACAAGGAGGCCCCAGAAGAGCCAGTTTGATATCCAAGATGCTGTTATAGAAGACCTTGATATTAGGCATTGAAATCACCTACAAAAGGAAGAGATCTTGGAAGCCATTAAAAGATCTTTTAAGAATGTGCAAAGCACCTGGACCAGATCAACTTAATTCTGAGAGCTCTTTAAGTGTCACCCAGAGCTGAGCTGCAGATATATTACTACCACTCTTTTAACTAAGGTGTTTTTTTTTTTATGGGATGGAGATGGGATACCAAGTGACTGGAGCAAGGGTGTGCATTATACAAATTCCCAAGAAAGGCACACAGACTGACTGCAACAACTGGCGCGGGTATCACTTTGTTATCCTTACCAAGCAAATCTTCTGTAAGGTCATTGTGAAGCGGTCTATCTCTGGCTGTTGATGAAGGATTTTTATTGCGAAAAGAGGCAAGCGGGATTCAGAAAGGACGAGGTTGCACAGCGAAGCACATCTTCACTTTGAGAAATATCATTTTTTTTGAACAGTGGTCATGAATGGTCAGAGAGGATTGTAACATGTCCAATTTTATCGATTTTCTGAAATGGCATTTGATAGCGTGCAC